>JAUEPU010000073.1:0-266153 GCA_030435615.1 Armillaria luteobubalina
GACACTGTTCCTGTCATTAGGTTTTTGCTGGCGGCAGTGCCAGGACTATTGGAATGCTCTTTAGCGTTCCAGAGGCCTTTCCATTCACTGAATTCAGGCACACAGAACCTGAAGAATGTCGAAACGTATATTTGTTTTGTATGCGAGAAGTGAGTGTCATCAAACGTCGGCGTGTGTGACACTCCGGTCAACAGCTGGCTTAGCGCCGTGTACAGCGTGGTTTCGTTGGTCCTGGAACGCTGTCTGCTTAACAATGCTCATAGCTATCCTCTATAGTCGCAGATCCTCGATATATATCAACGCTCAGTGACTGGCTGTGATGTTCCCCGCACCCGAGAGAAACTTTTAATCATGCTTAAGGTTTGTGCTGTCCGTTAATCTGATCTGACGAAAATTCAAAAAGTCTTGACGGATATCTTAGTGCCCTGTGTTTATAGACTGCACGGATATCTAGCAATACGTTTGTCCCGCGGAGCCTGAAGTGCTTTGAAACTCCTGGAAGGATATGGATGCAAATCGGCTGGCCATCGGTTTAACCTCTGAAACGTGCTTGTCCTCGTACCGGACCTTTGTCCCATGTGAACTCATTCCGAAGCACTGTTAAATAAAATGGGAGTCCAAAAGGCAAGTCGCAAAGATAAGCCGCGTTAGCCGGCCACGTTGACTTCCGTTATTCTAACCATAATCCAATGCCACCTTCTTTAATACCCGCTCAAAGAACCGGGGACCGTGGCCGGCAGTGCGGTGGTATCCTGATATGTTATATTGCGTGTGGAACGATCACGGTCCAAGGTTTGACGCTTCGACCTTTGTTTGACCCTTGTTGGGCTCATCGTCCCGCCTTTTTTTCAGGCTGTGCTCGAATTTGTTGTCTTTATGAAGATGCTTCCAAACGTGAGGCACCCCCACACCGGCCATCATGATATGATCAGTGGGCGTCTAAGCATCGATGATGCAAGAGACGGAATTAAGAGGATGATGATCGACGGACACAACGTTTCCTACACGTGCACGGTGGCATATTATGGCACAGCTATAAAACTCTCTCTCTCGTCCTTCGTCCTCCAATAACTTATCCAGTGGTGGTCCACCGTTACCTCCCTACAATGACAGAATACGACTACTCCCCAGAAGCTATACAAGCATACCACGCGAAGCTGCAGGTGTCCAGCGATGGGTGGACAACACCAACCAAAGCCACTTCACTAATCCGTTCACCAGCGTGCCCACCATTACTCAATCCATCGCGGCTGACATTCCCCGAAGTCGTAGCAAGCATCGGAGCAAAAAGTCGTCGTCGAGACATCGTTCCAACTCAAGGATGCCTCTTCCAGTAGCGAAACCCACCAACTATCCTTACGCCACTCACTATCACCAGTCGCAGTACACACTGCCGACTTTTCCTACCCGCTATGTCGCAGAGGTACCACCGCCCGTACCCTTTGTCCCGCCTTTCGTTTCAGCGGCGCAGTATATCCCAAATCAGAGCTACACACGACCTGTTGTTCCTGCGGCATACACTCCGGGATATGCTCCTCCTCAGCGGGTGCGTAAGCTTCCTTTCCTGCTGAGCTGTAATAACTGATCCACATCCTTAGTCTACATCTCGTAACCTGCACCAATACGCGCCACGATCTCCCGACAGTCCCACGATGAGCTATGCTTCGGCTCCAAAGAGGAGCGCCTTTTCTCGATTTTTGGACAGGATCACAGGTGGGGCGAAGAAGAGTTCGATTCGACCCGGATCTCCTGCTCCAGGCACGAAGAGGCGACATCATCGCGAGAGACGTAGCAGCTTCTAGGGCAGTTGTACATTGCTCCAGGTTGCGAAGGTCGCAAATTTCGGAAGAAGCTCACTCTTCCTGGACGCTTTTCGGCCATTTCATTCTTACTATCCAATATGGTCACTTTCTACGATGGCCTTCCGATCTGTATTACATCACTAGCTTTGTACGATCTACTCATTTCTGAATACGTACATAGGTCCTTCAGATACATATCCACAAGATAGCTACTTACTTGTCTTCATTTTCTGTGGCGTCATTATCGGTGGCGCCGTTTGAATGACTGGGAAATGAATTCATCTGAAATTTGCGTGGTCTCTCGGTACCGGGAAAGCTTCCGAAATCTGGGGTATTAATGGAAAGAAATGAATTGACAATTGTATCCTTTTGTGTGTGCTGGAGGGGTCGAACTTGTCCTCTGTCCGGCATGCGCCGAGATCGTGACTTAGGGACATCGCCACTGACAGGCACTCGCTCCGAGTCTGTTTTCGCGGCCAGTGTGCATCCCTGGACAAAACATTTCCCCCGGAATTTTTGCATAAAACACAAACATAAGTAAGCACATAGAACACTAGGAGGTGGCATAACTAACTTGTCTTCAGACCGGCCCAAGGTGCTTACTATCCTCGAAGATAAAATGTGATTTGGCCCCCATTTCTACGACTTCTATCCAATCACGCATACAGCGATCGTTCAAGTAGAGTTGAGGAACTATCGCGGTTCAACGCTACTCCCCCCCCTACGGAATGCTAAGTCAAGGCAGAAATCATGCTGCTACAGAAACAGATTATAGCAACTCGAATATCTTGGGATGTCGGGGGGATAGGAGGAATGTGCGTCGAATTCATGGCTTGTCGCCTATTTAGAGCTATCTTTCTCCGTGTTTCAATTGCTCTCCTGTTCAAAGACCTCTTTCATCAGGGTCGTATCCTAGGATATATACATCTACCCCCTCGAAGGATCAACTTCCCGATTCTAGGCTTGACGCCTTTTCCAGTGCATTGAAGTCGATTGAAGTCGAAGGTGCGAGACTCGAGTTGGTACAACATTGCTTATCACAGAATCACAGAATTCCAGGATTCAGTGATAGAGTGGTGAGTAATGCGGACGAACCCGTTCACTAGCCTTTATGCCCAATCTCAAGAAGATGACTCTTCGATATACTTATCGCCTCAAACGTCAATGCTTGCAACTCGAGTTACACTTTCAAATGCCGCCGCATCGATAGACACAAACCATTTGGAGTTTTAGTATGAAGTGATATTGCCAAACACCAAGTGTGCATCGGGAAGTATACGGGGAGCATTTTGTCCAGGCCAAAGATTGTTGGCGAGGAGAGTGCGAAGGTTTCGTTAAGGATAAGGAGAGTATGCTAAGAGCACAGTCAGCGTGTGTGTGTACTACGAATTGTATGATTCGTTCGAATTCGGGGATGAATGTATTCTAAGTAGAATGAGAGAATTGAGGGAATAGCTACAGTCTGACTTGACTCAGTTGCCAGTTTCATTGATACCAGGATTGCCATTTGCTTGGCCAGTCCTCCTGGGCGGTATCACTTCTAGGTTATCCGAACCTTATATCCACACCCACGACACATACAACCAACATTGAACCCGACGTAGGATTTTAGGCAAGAAGGATGTATTCAGACGCAGCAGTACTGCTCAGTGCAGGGATCTGTCTCTCTTGCCATATTTCTCTCCAATCAATATACGAGTCTTGGATGTTATACCCGGACTGACCGCCCCAAGAACCTGTCCCTGTGAATTAGAGCGATAAGATTTGTCTAGATAAACGCACTTGATCGTGGAATAATCTACTCGTATATATCCCCTGCAGACGAAGATGTCACGAGCGCTCTGTAACCTAGTGCCTCAAAAGCAGAACGGGTCCGCATATGTAAAGCATTCTGAAATGGCGTGGGTCATGCCCGAATGAAGTAAAAACGACTAACGTCCACGGTGAAGGAACTACCTTCACAAGCGCTGAAGATATCCTATTGCATTCTGCGCGGTTGGAAAAGACTCAGAGACGTCACTGTTCTCAAACTCGGAAATTAAAGCAAACATATAAGTGTTACTACAGAAAACTCGGAGATTACCGAGCCAATGTCTACTGAATCCCGGAATAGGGAAACGAAGACCGACACGAAGTCAGAATAGGATCCCACTTTTTACAACCTTTCGTTCCTTGCTGGCAAAAGGGTACTCTGGTATTTTTGGACAAGGGGTCCAGGGTCATTTCCCTACAGGAGCTTTAATAATCATGATGTGCACCTTAACTGCAAGGGGGTTGCACAATTGCGTCAACAGACATGACGTACATTACCGTGTTTAAGGAAGGCTGGACCCCCCCCCTTCCCCCTCCTTCCTTTTATAGTATCTTATTCCCACAATTTACCGTCCCTGTCAACCATTTCAAGACATGTATTCCCACAGTGTCAGACAAAAGAACAACCCTGGAACGGATATTCGATGCCATGGTCTGATGGTGGCCGAAAAACTTGGAACAGGTTTTTTGAGGACTTTATTCTTGGAATGTTCACAGCTATTAAGGTGATTGGACCAATTTATCTTTGATTTATCTCACTAGCAAAAGCAATATGTCATGTTAACACATGAGACAGAATTGCATGCTAGACATATTGAGAGATTGATTTATAGTAGCATAAATTGAGTAAATGATGTGGGAATGCACACAGTGTGCTTACCAGTTGGCTTCCCCTCACAATCAAGATGGTCTGCAAAGCCTGTGTTACATTATCAGGGCAATTCCTCAATTTGGTTGTTCCTGGCCCAATTCTGGCTAAAAAATGGTGCGGAAACCAATAGTTCTAATCAAGATATTGCTAATTACAGTCAAAATTTTCTATTTCTGTCGATATATACATCAAATTTTTGGTATGTCAGTTACGCGTTTAAGGCTCCACCCCCTCCCCCCCTACATCATGTCCCGGTTTGCTCCGATGGAATCCCCTTGCTTAACTGAGTATCGGATGTTCTCATGAAATCGGATTGTCCGCCAAAGTCTCGTAGCTCGTCGAATGCCTTAAAGAATGGTGGTAATGTCGCTGCCAGCACATGGGAAATAAAGAGACAGTGTGACCTTACACATTATTCTTGTTCTCGGCGTTATTTTTGAGGTTTTTTTGAACTCTATCTGTCTTGGTGTCGAAAAGCTCCATCCCTCATCAGAACTCACATTTCTGAACCACGCTTCAACACTGCCGTTGGTGTGAGGAGGGGCGGAGCTTAGTATGACGTTGCTCTTATGCACTTATACACAAGATTTTGTCCAAGCGTCGTCTGTTGTCATTGGGAAAAATCCCCCTTGAAGAGACAAACACTCTGAGTGTTGAATTCAAGTCGAATTTGTTCCTTTTATATAGTAACATAGCAAAGGTTTAGGGTTCTACTAGGCATGGACATGCACAACCACAATTGTATGAAGGTAAAGGAAGGACGACAAGTATTCCTCGAAATCTGCAAAGCTGAAGACATCGACGGTTTGTATATTGTTAATTGAAATTGTCCTGCCATCCATGATTTGGTTTTTCAAATTCGAGGATATACAGTGGCAGACATTGCTCCTCAGGTAGCTCTGTGCCAGGAGCTAGGAGCAAGTCACAGTTGATCCTGGGATCCTGGATACCATGCCTAACACTTTCATAAGGAGTTGAACAGAAAAGATCACTACTGAAAATATACACACATGTCTCAAACTTGTGTCCACCAACCTCTTCATATGACTTTGGCTTGTCGAAATTGCCTGAACAATGCTGGCAGTAGAACACATTCTTTTCTCGCCTTGATGGTTGCCGGATGATCTGCCACTTCTTGGCTTCGTCCTCCGGAGTGAGCAAGTGACAACGGGAGACATACTGGATCTTGAAAGATTACAACCCTGTATGGATCCAAATAATGGATAGGTATTCACATTTTCATGCAAAGAAAGGACAGAACATCCATACAAGACGTCATTTCCAAGACTGATCGATGTATACTTGCTGATAGAAGAATCTAGACAGATGAATTCGAGACCCAAAGCATCCATCTCCTCTGCAGTAGTCGTGATTGGATCATGAAAGACAGACCGCACTACAGAGGCCACCCTGGAAGATCACCCAGTATCAAGGGAGAGTTCACAATGGTGCCCCCACGCTTATGATAGAAATCCTTGACATTCCGGATTTCGATGGAGCAATCCATATACGATGGTTGTAGGCGAGATTTAGGACATCGGTGCTGTCAGATCTCTGTATTGGTGATGTGACTGGGACAGTAATTCCTCGATCATGAGAAGACTGCAGTTGCCAATTTCAAAGCATCAGTGATGCTGTCCGCTAGCAAGGGCTCTACTGCAACCTGTAAATTGGCTTCCCTGTGCCGTTTCCAGTTTGCGATGAGTTCTGGGAGCTCATCCATGGCATGGGAAAAGCTACCTTCCGTGACATTGTCCTCCTGGCATAGGATGATTCAAATGATTACCTTGAAGATGGGGACACGCAAACGTCTGTATGGAGGGGCATTTCCTGCCAAACCGTAGGCAGAAGGTTTTGCTTGTACATCTTGAGGAGTCCCTCAACAATGTCAGCACGCTTGTATATAGCGATGCTGTGATCCCTTTTGGCTTGCCAAATATGATTTTTCTGAATCTCTGCCTCGAGACTGGGGCATATCCTGTTCCAACCTAAACGGTGTTAAAATAGTCAGTATATGTGTCGGAAAATGCATACCTTTTAGGGTGAGCTTGCGGTTTATGCCGAATTGCTTCCATTCAATGTGTTTAATGTCTTGCTCTGAGTACCCCAAGTCCAGGAGATGTTCTTTTATCCTGTGTTGGTAGAAGGATATGAAAAGGAACATAATCCCTGCAATTTAGTAAACCTGCTTCAAACATCTCTGGTTTCCTGACCTCTTTGATTCCTCAGTTCGTTTTCAGAGATAACTTCTGGCCCAGCTTGTGCACCGTTGGTAAAAGGCTCAGATCTCATTGTCTCTTTCCTTGCTTTTTCTCATCTTTGTTGGTGCACTCGGCTGCTGAGGTTATCACTATTGCTTTCTTCAAACACTTCTGTCCCTTTTTTGCCTGCTTAGGTTTGATCCCTATGAACACTATATTTTTGTGACAAGAAGAAAAAGACACTGACACACCTTGTTGGCGCGCCTCGTCTACTACCATCATACTGACTTCAAGACTTTCTCTATCAGACGCCATGGTCTATGAAAAAGTGACAAGGTAAAAAAAGCAAGACACGAAGGAAGACCCCCAATGGCTTTTGTCTGAGTTCGAGAAAAACAACCGGTAAAATATGGGCCAGAATGCTTCCTTCGCAACCTGTTGGTATGATTTAGGTAATGGAAAGTCAAATAGTAGTTCCCATCACAGCACTCCCATAACAAGATCGTTCTTCCTTCTTGGTGTAGCTGATCATGGGAATGTGTGATCTTAACCGTTGCAGTATTGCAATATTAAGTTGAAGAGCCCATGCATAGTCTGGGACAATGTATGACGACTCGATTATCTCACTACCATTACTTATATTCAAGTAAGCATTGAGACACACCAATAATGTCAGACAAATGCGCTAGCTTGCATGTTGTACAACTTTGCATATTCCCCATTCATTTCTACCAACTCCTTGTGGTTTCCTGTCTTGACAATATTTCCATCCTTCATGCATCTAAATGGTGCTTTTGATGAGTCACCACCCAGGAGTCGCAAACAAGAAAGAAACATACATGATAAGATCTGCATGCTTTGCCAGATGTCCAAACCAGTGGGTAACAAAAATCATTGTCTTCCCATCTCACTCATTGGTGAGATTGCCGAACAGTAATGCCTCTCCCTCAGGATCCAAGGCAGAGCTCAGTTCATCCACCGCAACAAACTTCACTTTTCCAGAAGCAAAACGCATGAATGTTCAGGATCTACAGACAAAGTCTATATCATGGAAGCAGTGAAAAACACAAACAAGATGTATGCCACGATTCTCTGCTTCTTGCCACCTGAAAGCTGAATATTCTTACGGAGTTTCTTCAGCTCAACTTGTAACAGATGTGCGTCATTCTCTGGAATGTCATAGCCATGTGGCTCGTTCATAGCTGCTAGCATCATGTCTTTCCCCTCAGTCAACTTGGTCAAACAGTGTGTTGCTCCCCCGAGTTCAGCAGCATAATCAATCATCACTGAGTCTCCCACATGCTGAACCCATCCTAAACCGATGTTCTCGCCAAGCGATATGGGGAAGAGTGAATGATCTTGCATGAGCATAGCTGTAACCTCTCGAAGCTCAGACATTTGGTACCTTGATATCAGTATACTGTCTACAATAAGCGAGTCTGGACCCGACGTTGGGTCATAAAGGCATGCAAGGAGTTTGATGATGGTGGATTTACCACTGCTGTTAGCATCTACGATGACAACGAGCTGTCTGGCTTGAATGGTAAGGTTCACATTGGATAAGGTGGGTTTTGTAGACTGTGAACCAGGATATGAGAAGGAGAGATTCCTAAGTTTGGAGGACATTTAGTTATGGCACCATTCTGACTGAAGAATAGCATACTGAAGCTCGAAAGACATGCCTTGCGATTTTTCTAGAGACTCGGAATAGGATAAGCATCCATCTACGAGGTTATTGTGGATCTTATCTGCATCATAAAGCATCCTCAGCTGTTCACATTGGTTTTGAAATTTGGTAACTTTCCATAAGATATCCCGCATTGACCATTCCAAAGATCGAGAAGATTGATGCAAGATAGTGATGGAGGATATAGAGAATTTTGATGGCGTCATGATAGCTGCCACCAAATAGTATATCTGTAGAGCATAAGGTCAGCACCCTATCTCATTCCTGGTGAAGACTCCATTTTTTATACCATAGGAACATCTCCCATTATAGCTCCTGTTATTCTCATCCAAGGGTTGGTGCGTCGAGAGTATTGTTCCTTGGCCCACTCATCAGAGATGTGTCCTAGTGATGACGTCGCTTTCTGATACTCTAAGCGTAAAATGTGGTCAGTCTCATGCGCTACAGGCAAGAAGACACCGGCCAGATATACCTGTAATGATATAACTGACAAGATCGCTCCCCAAGACTTCTGATCTATATGCATTGGAAGCCATCTGAACCAAGCTCTTCATTTGCTGAAAGTATTTGTTGTCTGTGTAGACGACATGAGCTGTTAACCATAAATATTTGTACAAAACAGTTAACGTGAAAGCATACCTTGGTCCCATAGTGATCTCCTACAGAAACTGTGATACAGAGGCTTTGCTATGCATAGAACTGCAAACAAAGGAGACTTCGCTTCACGACAAGATTGCATGATGAGAGCCAACCCGCTTCCCATGGTGACTATCTGTTGAAGGAAATCTACCACATTTTCAAATGCTCTCCATGCATGTTGGGCAGACACATTGAATTTACCTTTAGCTTCTACCAACTGTGTCAGATAGCTGATATTCGATTAATGGTAGTTACGAAACTACCTTCAGAAGTTGGAACGTCCATGTGTAAGCGAGCGAAAACAAACACATCTGTAAGATGATAGAAACGCACTATAGATGCAGCTTACCTTGCATGGGGTGCAGTTCAAAATGTGTCGTAATGCAGGTTCTCAGAGCAGGATGGATACTGTCACTAGACATTTATTCAGTATGTCACCTTGATACTGCTCACAAGTAGGAATGTCTGGAAGCATACCTAGCCCATGACAGCAATGCAGCCAGGATGATGCAACATAGACGTATCACCACCGCACTCAAGATCGCAAGAGAATCCATGGTCCCAGAAATGAATCCTGCCTCGATCTATTAATTGATATGAGCCACACAGAATTCAGAGTATAAAAGAATATGTATGGTTCACAATGGTGATGTGCTCGGTAACCATACATCGATAGCTAGAAGCTCAATATATACAAAGTGTAACTTGTATATACTAAATCTCAAGCAATCCTTGCGCTTCACAATCACCAATATATGTAAGTTCGGGTGTTTCAAGACCGATAGAAGGCCTCTGCAAACTGAATAGTCTAAGTCTCTTTAATATTCTATCTTCTAAACGAAAACAAAAGGGATATCCTAGCCAAATCCGACTTCAACAAAGCGGAATATAGGGTGTGGTCTGGTAATAGGGTAATTGAATCAAAATATATTCTTTCTTAAGTCGACTCCGTTCTTAGAATGCTGAATATACTCCAAAATCTCGAAGCTAGCTGGCTCTTTGCCTTGTGTTCCAGTTCACTGATTGATATATGGGCACACTGGCCTCTTATCCTTAGCTCACTGGCTTATATTAGCTTCTGTGCCCTTTTCGCTTCAAGGTTCCATTCGAATATACTGCGGCCTCTGTGACTCGCGAAGTTACTTTAAATCAATATATCTGTTTTCTATTCGTTGGTGGACTTAGCTATACGCTATTCGTCCAAGGCTCGACTTAATACCTCTGGCTCCAACCTTAGCTGCTGTGCTATATGGTCAAAACTGCGGGGTGGTGAAGCCTCCCGTATATTCGTATGTACAGTACTTATATACTACTACAAGTCTGTCTGATCCTGGATATTTAGTCATACAGTATAAAGTAAACTACTACCGGTGAATATTGTTGCGGATTAGTCTATCGCCGTGCTATGCAACCTGTTCTAGATACTTTGTTCCAAGAATCCAGGCCAATATATTAATTTGTCGTTTCGCAGTTGGGATTCCGAATGCTGTGTTGTAGGAACAACATGGTTACCCATACGTTGCCTGGTTTCATGCTGATTCATGATTAGGTGACCACTATAAGCTCTCCGCAACGGAACTATTCTGATGCAATGCAATCCAGTAGAGTATTCTGAAAAGATCGATCGTCAGATAGTGTATTCACATCAGTGATGTGACCCTAGTGGATTTGTCAGGGCTTGATTGTCTTCTCCACGCCCATACCGATGAAGTCGGCCATTCTATACCGGATACCAGCTCTGTCTGCTATTGCAACTATTCACAGTTTCACTTGTTTATACCCACTCCTTGTTTATTGGCTAGCTGGCAACAGGAACCGTTATGGCGTATATTTGCCAGGTTTTGTGGTTCATATTAGGCTGGTAGGTCGGACTTGTCGCGATATCGTTCCTAAGTCCTAATCCCACTTGATATATTTTCTGATGCCATGCTGTAGCTCTAGCTAGCGGTCCGGAGGCTCAACCCTAACTCTGAAATAGTCAAGTACAGTATAGATTCAGATAAGTATATATTTACAAATCGCGAAATCTACGGGTGGATACGCTCCAGTCGTATCATCTCCCCCACACTGTAATAGTGACCATCCCTGGTCACCGCCACCAGGCTATTTCCCCTTATTGGCTTAGTGTTTCCTGTTACTCGTCCCATATATTCATCTATTCTCTGGTACTGTGAATCGGAATTATGTCATTTGATAGCAACACTGCTGATTGGCACACATGTGGAGTGACATCATGCATCATATCCCCTTTTTGGGTCGCAATACTCATGTTATATTCTCATTAAGCTTAATAGTCCCATTCCTTTCTCTAAGCACTGTGTATATTACAGTGTCATACAATATTCAGTGCGAGCTTATGCCTTCGGCCGGCGTTCGCTGTTCCGTGTTTGAGCTCAGTTCTAACTTTCCTTGCTGGAAGTCCCCGGTGGGAACATTCCTCTGAAAAACTTTCCTAAGTCACGTTCTTTTTAAACTCTACCGCGACACTTTATTACTCTCTTTACCTTTCTTCCTTTTTCCCCCATCTATCCTTCTCAAGTCTTACTAATTTCTTCAACTTTTCGCGTCGCTTCGCAGTCATGTTCCCCTTCGAGGAACTTGACCCTCACCTGCAAAGGCTCTTGCCTCTCTTCGATGATGAGGTCGCCAAAAACACCCAGGAGCGCGACATGGTGCTTGCCATTACGCAAGCTCATCCCATCCTAGTGAGTCGGTTCCTTCCATTTCTCCAGTCGTCGTTCTGACCGCTGGCTAGCTCACATTCCGAGAACAACTAACCAAGAATCCAAACAACAAGCATGCACCTTACATTTGTAACCTCCTCAAGTCAGTGTCGAGGCTGGCAAGTGCCCTTACGCAGGGAGCTTACGTCGAGGAGTGGGGCGATTGGTCCCTGACTATGAAGGAATCCAAAGTAGTGCGTCTTCTTTTCTTCCCGCTCATTGTTCTTACTAGAGTCTTACTATCTGAATCATAGGCTATGCTCCTGAACCCACAGTCACAACGTCCTGCGGTCGCCGCTAAAGCTAAACGTCCTCAAGAGACTCCTGCGCCTTCCGACAGCCGTCGTACCGTTCGAGGCAAAGGCCCTAAAGACCCTCAACCCCAGGTCATGCCTTCTGGTAAACCTGGGCCCAGTAACTTGAAAACCATCAAGCTCGACCAACCGCTTGTTGGTCCTAGTTGGTCTTCGTCCAAGCGTCCACCTGCCGACGCTTCCGACGTAGAGTCTGAGGTTACTTTTCTTTCTTTGTTGTCTACATTTCTTTCTCATCATTCTTGCTTTTCCAGGCGCCTCCTACTAAAAAGAGCCAGGGAGGCAAGGCAATTGCCAATAAGCCCAAAGCTGCTCCTGCTAAAAAGAAGCCCAGTAAGTTTGCTTTTCTTCCTCTTTTACCAGTCTGGCTAAACCTCTCCTTATGTAGCTGACGCCACTCCTGTTCGAGGTACTCGTTCTCGACCCAAGCACTCGCCTTCTCCTGTTACAGGCGAGCTTCTCGATGGCGACGAGGGTGATCAAGACGACGAAGCAGCGCTCCTCGAAGAGTTGAACACCGTCACCTCTGGTCCTGGCATTGGCGGTATTCCCGTCATCAATCGGAGGCTCAACAAGTCTTTCCCTCCACCTTCCATGGTTCCTGGAGAGGGCGGTACGTTCTTTCTTCTATTGTCTCTGTTTTTCTTACTCAAATTTTCCTTATATAGTTTATCTTTTTCCAACTGTGGAACCCGAGCCCATTAAGAAGGATGAAGTCCGCGAACTCATCAAGGACGAGGCCGTCGTATGTCTTCCTTTTTGGTTCTAGGCTTCTATTTCCTTTACTGACTTGCTACTTTCTTTTCTAGCCCAATTACCCATGTCTTCATTGCGCTTCTAGCGCCTGCAACGTTCCTTGTGTCTTCCGCGGGTGGGGCAACAATTGCGACGCTTGCTACCGTGGTAGCAAGTCTGTCTGCTCCTTCAAGGCCAGTCCTCTGGACCATCTTCAAATCCGTACTCAGGCCTTCCCTTACGTCGAGGCTACTGCCACCAGTACATATTTCCTTGTTTTTCTGCTGTTCTTTTCCTAATTTATTATACCCTCTTTCAAGACATCTGTCAACAACTTGAGCAAGCAATGGAACTGCGCCATCTGTTCGACTTGTCTGCCAACACGACTGCTTCTATTGCTTCGCGATACCATGCTGCCCTTCGAACCGTCTATAATCTCACTGTACGGATCAGCTGCATGGAAGCCCCTAGTTTGTTGAAGCTCATCTTGGCCGACCCGGACCTTCCGCACCATCTCTATGTTGCTTTGGAGAAAGCGTTCACTGCCCACACCATTGAGATCCCTGATCTAGACGTAGCCAGTCCCGAGGATGACGGGTTGATGGCTCCTCCCGGCACTTCTCTGTCCCTTGTTTCCTATGGCTCTGGTCACTCTGCCGGCGACCAGCCTGCGTCTCCTCAACTTGAGTCCCCAGGTTCTCAATGCGAACCTTCTCCTTCGGATACATCCCGTATTTTGGAGGAGTTTGACTTGGCAGTGGGAAATTCGGCTTCGGAGGAGCAGCCTAGTGCTAGCGGTTCCAAGGACAAGAAGAAGATAAGGACGAAGAGAAGGTCAAGTGCCAAGGAGTCCGACAAAAACGAGTGAATTTCGTCCCCTCTTCGACCCCCTTCCTTTTTTTTAATTCTCCATCCTTCGGCTGTTTTAGCGGGTTTTTCTTTTCGTTTTATTCTTCATACAATCAAATTTCTGTGGACTGTTTTCGCACCTTTAGGGCAAAAATTTCGTATCTTTTTAGCTTAGAAATATATGTCAGTGCTCGACCGCACTAAAAAATATACATCCTCATTCCCATCGTGTCTTTCATTCTGTTGTGCTTTAAGGGCTATCTTATCAGGACCATTTTACAAGTCCCGCTAACCGAGATAATCATTTCCGCTAAGTCTCAAATATTCACTTAGGAAATTTCCGACATTCCATCCTGAATATTCCATGTTTTTCTCGTTCCCAAGTGCGTTGCTGCTGTATCTGTGGCGCTACAACCGATCACTTTATTGCCTGTGTCTCAGGGCAGCACGAATATTCTCGATTCTACTTCATATCCGGTTGAAGTCCATCTGTGGATACCCATCTCAACTTAGACATTTGTCAATCATCTTGTCAGTCCTGAATTTTGCTAAAATTTTCCTCTGAGTCCGTCAAATTTCCATTCAGATTTTGGGTCGACTCTAGGCCCTCCCCCACACTATAAAATTCAACGTCCCTGTTGGTATATTCTTCACCAAATCACTTCTGCGCTTCATTCAAATATTCAACTCTTTTATCTTGAAACTCCTTTCTATTTTCCAACATGTCTTCTATTGTCGATACCGTCGCTATTGCCACTCGTGCCAATGATGCCCTCAAGATTGCTGAGTCGCTTCCCAGCATGAATATCAGTGCTGATGCTCAGCTGGCTCACTGCAAGATGGTGGTGTCGACTGGGGTGAATATTCTACTTCCTCCAAGTGAATATTTCACTAACTTTTTCTTTTAGCTGGAGCTCGTTCGTCTCCCTGGTGCTGTTATCGGCAACCAGACTTTGGAAGACGTTATTTTTCGTATCAAGCAGTGCTTCGAAAAACTTCAAGCCGCCTTTCCGACTATTCAGCCTTTTGCCGACTATCTTACTCTTAAAACTTTTACTGGTCAAATCCACAGCAATCGCAAACGCCGCATTCAGTTGGCTCTTTCGGCTGCCAAAGGCAAGGCTAAATCTGCTCAGGTGAGCTCTTTCTTTGTTTGCTCCATGCTCTAGTTTCTCACTCTTTAATTCTTACTCTAGCCTGGCAAGTGGACTCGTCGCCTTACCAAGTCTCATGCCTACATTGATGATTCCTCAGAGGATGAAGCGAGCATTGTGGCGATTGCTGACGAAGACGCCGTCATGGGTAACGCCCCTAGCTCTACCGATCCTGTGGAGGCTGACTCGGTATATCCCTTTCTATTCTAGCCTATATTCAACGAACTGCTGATGCTGTTTTTGAGTGGTTTCAGCATATGTCCGTTGATGACGACGTCGAGATCCTGGTCAACTCTGATCCTTCCTCTGGTAATGTCGTTACCGGTGCCAAAACTCCTATGCCCAAGTTCCACAAGAATAGAAGTAAGGTGAGTCTTGGCCGCTTCATTCTTTCTTGAATCTTTTATTAACTATATTCCTTTTAGAGGTTCTCAGCTGACAAGCATCCCGAGGTGCCCATTCTTCTTTACACGATAGTTCCTTTTTACTTATTCGCTCCTTTTTATCTCAGCCGGCCGAACCTGTTCTTGCTAGGGCAGCCGCTACTCCGTCTCACAAGCATCCTCGTACCGACTATCACTATTCTTTCAGGGACTCCCCTTACACTATCGCTAGTAAGTACGATTTTTATCTCCTTATCTGTTCCATTCCTAACTTGGTACAATGCTTTGTAGCCGCCGACCTTGCTGTTAACAACGAAGCGAGCCGTGCTGTTCTTAACGACGCACATGCTACGGTCGCCTTCTGTTCCTCTGAAGGCTCCTCCGAGACTGTCTTGCGTTCCTGCGAGGCTGACCTTAGGAATGAGCTCGTTTCCACTGTGCATCGCATCGGATATTTACTGAAACATAGGGAGTTCGTCTTGGAACACCATGACAGGGTGGTACAGGAGTTAGAATCCCTTCTTCCTGTTGCTAGTACCAGTACTGCCGCCGATATTCCTGCTAAGAGTCCAGAGCCGGTCTCAGGATATAAGTCCGCTTGAAATAGTCTTAGCTTAGTACTTTCCATCTCGCTTTTCCTACTGTCTTTACTGTTAGCTATTTCCTCCCCCACACTATACTAGTTAGCATAGGGTGTCACCTGTCTTTACAACGAAATATATGCCTTCTGCCCCTTTCAGAATTGCTGTCTGGACTGAGATATAAAGTGCTAATTTCGCATTTTAAGGCATTTCTTGTGATAAAGATCCAAGGGTTGCACTTCTAAGTCGGCTTGCCAGTGGCAAATTATCATCATTCTCTTCTTCTCTCTCTCTTGGATCGTCTTCCGAAGAAGCTTCACTATCAGATGCGGAATATTCGCCTCCTGAAGTGATATCTTCCTTGTCAAACTCCATCCTTAACCTATCTATTCCGAAGGTTCTTTGCTTCTTCAACCGAATATTTGCATCTCCAGACGGCCCATCCTGATCCTTAACTAGTCTAGCTAAGGTCTGCAGACTAATATCGATCAAATTGTGAATATTCTTGGGTAATTCGATCGCTTCCCTAGCATGATAAGGGATAACTCTGAATTGCATGACTCGTCCCATAATGGATCCGTCTAATTCGGCTATGATATACGTGCCTCCTCGTGTTCTTCTTATCACTATCATGGGGCCTAAATACCATGGTTCCATTTTTCGATTAAGACTCTCTTCTACTCTCGTATTCCGTATCAATACTAGACGACCTGGCCCAAAGTTATAGTCACGTATAGTCGCCTTGTGTTCTCTTGCATATCTTTTTAAAGTTTCTAACTTTGTCTGACTTATCTTTTCTCGCATCAGGTCTATATGTTTCGAGTGCTTTGCCAACGCTAGGGCGCGCATACCTATCAAGTCTTCCCTCGATAATATTCCACTGGGTGGTTTTACTAACCAGGTGGCTTCCACAATATCAAGTGGGATAATCGGATGCGTGCCTGTTACCATGAAATATGGTGAGCAACCCATTCCTCTTCGTATAGTTATTCTATCGGCCCATAACACGTGTGGTAAGAAATAGAACCACTTGCTGGTGTTTCCACTCGTTGCCTTATACAATGACTGGCGAATATCCCAGTGTGGGCATCTATTTTCCCATTCGCTTGTGAGTTATATGGAGATATTCTAATCCCTGTTATCCCGTACTTCATTTCTAACCACGCTATCGCAGCTACCCATGGTCCTCCATTATTGGTGACTATTTCATCAGGGCAGCCCCATCTACAGATTATATCTTCAAATAACCATCGGGCAATTGATTTAGAATTCTCATGCTCCAGTGCACGAGCTTCTGGCCAAGAAGATAGCGAATCTCTCAGGTGCACTATATATCGACACTTGTTGGACAATATTGGCATAATCATCGTATCGCCATGAACTTTCTGGAATAGTGAGGGCATCTGTGTCCTCGGAGGTGGTGTACAGAGCATGGTCTTCTGTCTAACCTGACACAGGTGACATGTTTTTACGAACCAGCTAATATCCCTTTCCATCTCCGGCCACCAGAAGCGCTGTTCTAGTAGGGCCTTGGTCGCATAGAATCCTCTGTGTCCCAGTGAATCATGCGACGCTTTCATCATATACATTCTATGTGTTTTGTCTACTATGAGCCTATATCTCGAATCTATGCTTCGTCTATATAGTCTATCCTCAGGATCCAGCCAAAAGCTTCGGCTATATTGTTTGAAGTTGAGATATTGCTTTTCATTCATACCTTCTGGGTGGAATCGCTGGTCTCATAACCATTCTTTTACTTGGAATAGCCGCTCATCTTGCGCTATTGCTCCTGGTGTACGGTGCGATTCCGTATATTCCTTCTGGTTCTTGTAATCATTCCTCCATTCTAAAGGTGGAATTAGCGGGGTTTCATTCAGAAACTGTACTATATTCTCATCCTGTGTTTCCTGACTTAAGTACCGAGTTCTCAAGGTGGATTCTTGAAGTATCACTTCTTCTAGTTCCGAATCAAAGTCTTCAATGCTAGTGGCTATACTGTGTGTATATCCACCTCTCGTATCTATATCGTGCTTGAATTCTTCTAAATCTTTTGGTGCTGGAATATTTTCCTTAGGTTTCAAACTTTAGCGGTCCAAAGTCCTCTGTGTCGATCCCTTCAGGTGCAGGAATATTCCTCATCTCCTGGCTGCAGATCACGTCTCGAGAGTCCATCGGCTGGAAACGTGCTACCTTGCACATGCCTTAGCTTTGAAATGAAACATTAATATCTCTTCTATCCAGCGATTAATAGTCGCATTAGGCCCCATACCAGGGTTGCTTAGCATCCCTTTGATGTATAGTGCGTCTGTCTCGACTACTAAATTCCTTACGCCTATCAGCCAATACTGACATGCTTTTAGTGCCCTCAATAGGCTGTATAGTTCTCTTTTTGGTTGTGAAAATCTTGCTTCTCTATCATTTAATGTTATCGAACTGAATCTAGCATAATAGCGCTTGGTATGATCGTTCTCATCTATCTGATATATATAGAATCCCACTGCTTTCCAAGACGTATCAACGCATAGTCCGATTTCTGCAGCACTATCGTATCGTAGGGGCCGAATAGCTGGACTATTCGTTACTGCCTTCTTTAATTTGTTCATGGCATTCTGTTGCACCACATCCCAGATAAATAGTGTCTTTCCTCTTGTCAACTTGACTAGCGGTTCTGCTATCTTCGCATAGTCTTTAATAAATTTTCTACAGACGCCGCATACTCCCAGAAACGATCGCACATCTGTAAGATGCTGACACAGTCCCCAGCGTTCTATAACACCTATTCTGTCTGTCTCAATTCGTCTTCCTTCATAGGTACAGAGATGGCTGACCACCGTCATTTCGTCTACACAAACATAAGTCTTAGGGCCAGAGAAAGTTCCGCCCGAATATTTCATCCTTTGTACTGACTCTATTCATGTTCTGCATATGCTCCCACACAAATCGACGAATTCCTGAATTCTCCGGAATCGTTTCATAACCACCATCTGGTGACTCATATTGAGTCTGAGGTCCCCTCACCGGAACATCATCGATATATGGTCGAGTTACTTCTGGAATCTCATCTTGTAGGATAAAGGTAACGTCCTCATGAAATATCGGCACTGAATTGGTCCATCCCATTGGAAGCTTAACTAATCTCATGGAGCTGAAAGGCGTCTGAAACGTTGTATAGTCTCTCAATCGAATAGCTATATCGCGCTCGTCGTATCCGACATATAGATCCAAACATCCTCCACAGGCTCTTCCCGCAAAGTGTTCTGATAGCTCATCTGTAGCCGGTGGTACACCCAGAGTGTGCAATAGTTACCGCATTCAACGGTTCTAGACTATGCACTAATCTGAGGCTTTTCCCGTCTTTCTTTACCACACAAAACCATCGAGACCGATACGACAAATTGGACGGTTCATAGACCCTGGCAGTCAATCTTGGTTTTGATTATCTTACATACTTCATTATATATTCCCGGTGGAATTGGAATATTTTTCAATACCCACAGGAGTATGAGGTATTACTGGGATATCTATCGGTGGGAAGAAGTCTTGCCGAAATCTCCCTCTCTCAGTATCATCCCAGGCAAAAGCTTTCTCCTGTATAGTCATGAAATGATGGACCAGTTTTCGTTCTTCTGGCCAGAGAAAACCCTCTGGATGATTTGCATCTATCTTTTCTTTTCTGTCTTGCGCATATCTTCCTGCAGGGGTATATTCCGGTGGATGGGTACTTAGCAGAGGCATACCTTCGAGAGGATCGCCCTGGATATTCCTTATAATCCGGAATTTATCTGGTAAGTCACCCAACATCAGCTTTACTTTCAAAGCCACAGGTTTATATTTCTTCGATGCTAATATCGACACAGGTTTGTACCCTGGTCTATCTGTCCAAACGTCCAAATGCTCTAGTCCTGAAACTAAATATTCTCTGTGACAGGACTCTGGGGTCTCGATAGTTACTCCAGCTACTCGAGTATATGGTGTCGAATTAGCTGGACTATATCCATCCTGGTACCCTCCTTCCTTGGAAATACGAGTCCAATAGCTCTGCGGCTATCGTATCTTTCGCTACTCGGTTATTTTCTTGTTGAAGATTCACCAATAGATAGGCATCCCTCAACTTCTCAGTGGTGAATGTCCCATCTTCCGGTTGTATATATGCCTTTATTTCCAATGTTCCATCGATATTCTGTTCGATTTGTAATGCCAACTCTCCTTGATCATTGATCAACTCATCGAATAGGGAAAACCCGACTCAGATTGGAATGCTTGTTTAGCAAGCCTCGGCGGCGATCCCCTTGCAAAGGTAGGAATCGTGCATCTATTACGCGTGTTTGGGTCAGTAATAGTAATTACTTGCCCCCTGTCTACCTGATTCTGAATCACACTTTCTGTTAAAACATGTCGACATGGGCGTCCAAGAAGTACCTTATATGCAGGTTTATCTATAACTGTGGACTTGCAAATATACAGTTACTCCGTTAAACAAAAACGGCACATTCTTCGCGAGACCCAAGGTCTTTTCTAGTTGTCCGTTTGCACTTTGCATGTGTATCGTAATATCCGGGTCCCAGGCGATTCCAAGAGCTTTTGCTATGTTGCCTGCCATGGACACAATCTGTGATCCACCATCCACTACCGATTCTTCTGATCCAACTCCGTTGATGATCGGATATACCGCTCGAAGACTCTCCGAATCTTTTGCTACTATTACCGTTCTTGGTTTCTCTCCAGGTCCCAACGAGTCTAGGTACTGTAAGTATGGGTCCTGGGCTATCAATGATCCGGCTGGTATAGTGCCGACCTGTATATTGTGATATCAAGAAAGATGCTTGCGGCAGTTCATCTATATCCAGTGGCTCTTCCGATTGCAACTGACTATCTTGCTCCTGCTCGACCTGGGAAAGGATATTTTCCAATCCGTAGTTACTCTGCTTCTGATTGAACGGGGTCGTTCTTTTCTTGGCTAACTGCTTCATCAATTCCTTTCTTAATGGCTCAGATAAGTCCAGTAGCACTTCAGCGTCTACTACTATCGAAGAGCCCATTACTTTGGCTGCTACTTCTTGTACTCGACCTTCTTTATGTATTGGGGCCATATTCCTATATGCTGGCCCTTTCGATCCACCGACTATCTCATCTTCTTGCGGTTCATTACGAACTATCGGCTGCGTATCCCTAGGTAATGGCTCGAACCGTACTGGGGGCACACCCTGGAAGGGCAGTTCCCTATGTGACGGTCCCATAACTCGCGGGTTGTCGTCAATAGTTACTTTCTTCTTCTCCTTGAACGGATATTCAGTGTCCCATTTCTGCTTATTTTGTGGGATATTATATCCCTTTTCTACTGTATCTTCTTCATCGTCTGTCTCTACCATTGGCTTTCGCCAATTCTTATTTGTACTCGCACCCTTCCAATTAAAACGGCCCTCCGGCAGTCATTGGGGAATAGTCGAAGGTGTCGACGGAATATTCCTCTTCGCCTTCATTGGGCCCCTGGAAAATCCTGCTGGGGTTGTTCTCCAGCGCTGGAGCGTGTCGTTACATACTGACTATTTGGATCGTTCTGCCTTTGCGATAGCAAAGTGGCTTGTTCTAACAATGCAGCCATCTGGTTGAGTAAGGCCGACGCATCTAACGGTTGCGATTGCACTGGCGCCGCTGGCACAGGTGGAATATACGGCTGCTGTTGAACTGGAGGCATATATTGCTGTTGGCTCATAGGCGGCATATATTGCTGCTGTTGCACTTGCGGTACGTATGACTGATTCGGAGGGGGCATATATTGCTGTGGAGCTCCTGGTGGAATATACCGTTGCTGCTGCGGTCGATTCGTCCTGTAGCGCTGGGTATTGTTATTCTGCCAGAAGCTCCTCTCTTCTTGCAATCGTTCTATTAGCTCATCTCGAGAATCCCTCTCTCTATTAGTATATCTGGACATATTATAATCTCCTGGTAAAGATACGGCGAACACAGGCGCAATCGTTCCTGGTTCCTCGAACATCATCTGCGTTGCATCTCCATGACTGTGATAGTCCATTACTCGCTCGAAGGGGGACTTTGTTGACGGCATCAGTGGGATTGGATGTCCATCACCCAATATTACTCTACCATCTGGTCCCCGCTTCACTAGACCCTCGATTAAATGCTTCTGAAGGTTATCGCATTCATCTCCACGGTGCCCTAACTTCCAATCATACCAGCAGCGCAGAGCATTCATTCTATGCTGACGATACGGCACGTCTTCCGTCGATTGCTGAATACTCTGTACTGGCCGGGGATTTAGATTGAGGGCCGACATGACCTCTTTCTGCCGTTCTTCAGCGAGCCTTTCGCTCGTTACCATTCTATCCATGATATTGGCCATATGGTTCTTCACATCATCGATTTCAACCTTGACTGCTCCTCCAGAGCTTTCTCCCGATTGCCAGAGTGACATACCCGATAGTACTATGTCTTCGGCTTCTTTCACTACATCTTCTAACTTGTGACTATCCTCCCTTCGGAATATCGTCGCACCAGCCGTAGTTACAGGTGCGGTCCTTTTCTTTAAACTTAATCTAGCTAGGATATTTTCTCTAAAGGTTCGCCCTAGACATGACAGGAACTTTTCCACTAGTTCCCGGTTCGTGACTATTACCGGCGGCCTATTTAACTTCTTTGCCTCAGTCAAGAATCGTCGTTTGAACTTGAGGTACGTTTCGCACTCGTCAGCGCCAATATTTGCAAATTCTCTCGTGATCCGCGTTAATCGACTTAGCGTGCCGATTTCCGCATCTCCAGCTTCTGGGTAGTTTTCTAAGAGCGATTTCTTGAAGTCATCGTAGGACTTCCCTTTCTCGTAGCTATCCAGGTTTTTCCATTCTTCTTCTGTTCGGGCGTCCGTGTAGCGGACTAGCTTCTTCTTCTTCTCTTCGTCATCTGTTATGCTATAATCATCAAATAGATCATCCATTTGTCCAAGGAATCGCCTTAGACTTTCTGGCTCATCGCTGTCAAACTTAGGTGCATCTCGACCCGTAGGCCTTGGCATACTTCTCGTGGTTTGGGTGCTAGTCATATTGGAATGTCTAGCGGTTTGAGAGGACTGTGAGTTCGTTTGTCCTGTAGGGAATATTCGATTGTTACTTCGGATATTCGAGGAAGATTGAGTTCTAGGTGGTGAAACCGATGCAGGTCGACGATTCAATACAGTGGTTCTGTTTGCAGCTATCCGCAATCGTTCTCGTTCTCTGAGATCAACTGGAGGAATAGACGCTCGTCTTGGAGCTCTAGACAGTTCCGGTGCGTAAATCGAAGGCTCGCTAGTCCCAGCGGCTTGTGAATTTTTGGTACTTCTTCCTGAAGTTGGCTTCGACGGTCCTGAGGGTACAGGGGTTTGCGAAACCGATGGTTGGGCAGAGCCTGTCGCTTTGGCCTTTCCCTTCTCAGGAGGTTGGTTTTTGGGCGGCAGGCTTGCTCAAATATGCTAGGTCGAAATAGATCAACTTTTCAACCCTCTTGTTTGACTTGTAAAGTCGAATATTCTTATTAAACTACTCAATTTGAAACCCCCTCGCGGTGGGCTCCAGATGATGTGCTCGGTAACCGTACGACGATAGCTAGAACCTCAATATATATGAAGTGTAACTCGTATATACTAAATCTCAAGCAATCCTTGCGCTTCACAATCACCAATATATGTAAGTTCGGGTGTTTCGAGACCGATAGAAGGCCTCTGCAAACTGAATAGTCTAAGTTTCCTTGATATTTGATCCTCTAGACGAAACAAAAGGGATATCGTTGATGAACCTAAACTTCCGTGGCAACGGCACACCAAAAACTCGAAGAGTAATGGTTAATGACGGTGACAACCGGTTATAAAGGTACTGTGTTGTGCGAGTTGTTCGGGGCACCTCTGTGCGACCTAATCACTTCCTCTAGACGCGAGTTTATACTGCGACTTTTCAGTCAAGCAAGTAGCACTCAAGCGATCGAGTACTAAAAGGTTTTGGCTGTAGGCCGGTGATAATCTCGATAACGAGATAGAACGGAAGAGGGTATGACGTGAATACCACAGGTCCGGTGTAAAAGAAGGAGAAACGACTAGACGAGGTCTCTAGACGAAGGTCCTATGAAAATAACGGCGATAATGAAGCTATGTGTGCGGTAGACGGTTTATAACTGGTGTAGTGTCGAAATACTGAAGGGGGCGATCCTAATAATGCCAGTTAATGGTGGCAAAAGCGTGAAAATGTGTTTATGTCCGGTGGGACGCGGCGATGACGAGTGCTGATCCTATACGAGATGAAATATACTGAGGGCGATGTTGAAAACTGAGTCTACTCAGAGACGGTCCTATCCTATGTCAATGACAATCCTATGCGTGCAAACCTATCCTATCCAATCCTATCCAATCCTATCCTATCCTATGACGGTGTAAACCGGTGTTGAGTCCAATACGATCCTATGTGACGATGTTGATTCCTATAAGTCTGCCAGAGACTACCCAAGTGGGCTGCGATGAACGATGTTGAAGGTAAAGCCGAATAAAACTCCTATGGTACGAAGGTGAAGACAATCCGATCCTATAAAACAAAAAGAGGCGCTGTACGACGCGAGCGTACGGTGTTACGCGCTAGATGCGAGTATTTAAACCAATAATGACGGGGTGCAATCAAAGGTACGACGAGCGACCGAAGATAATGCTAACACCGGTCGATCACGGTGTAGAGGGTGTTTCTCAAAGAGAACAAAGGGGGTGCGAAGCTAAAGACGGTGCGAAACCAATCCGTTGCTTATAGCGAGCGTATGGGATGCAAACAAATGTTATTGTTCGTGTACTGCGCTATGCGAGAATTATGGTCATTTAAACCGGTGCTAATGAGCGTAGCAAGAGTGTAATGATGAGAATATAGCCGGTCGTGAGCGGTATAGTGGGTGCTAATAGCAAAGTAGCGGGTAGTTATCTCTCTCTTCTTCTACGATTTTCTATGGATTTTATACTACTAGAGATATTTATTAATAGAAAGACTTAGTAAAGCTGTAAGGCTGCGGCTTTGTAACGAGTCAAACGTCCATATGAATCTCCGTAGTCTCTTGTAACAGCTAATCCTTAGCGGTACTGAAGACAGATAAATTCGTTATATCATGGGTTGTCACAGCGGGGTCATTGGGGTGCTGTTTTAACTGCGGACTGTGAGGGTACGGTGGAATTACTGAGGTGAACGAAAGGAATAACGCCTTCTAGTGAGCTGGGCACGGCGATATTATCAACGCCGGTCGTTTGGATGACAAGAACTCGATGATTATTGCAGTAGGGCAATTGTCGGCAGGTATGACCTCATATAATGAAAGGATCAACACCGGTCCGTTACACCGTGATGCGCTGGTGATGCGTAGTTCGCTTATCACCGGTGGTTGCCTGATCGGTCAATATTGTGCCTATTCGTGATGGTATACGAGTTAGGTCGCGAAACAAGTTGGGATGGTTATTCTTCGTTATAACTGGCCGTTGAAGTGTCAAAGAGGTCCTATAATAGTGCGTGCGCACCGGTGTTATCGTTATAACCGGTGCTAAGTTGTTGTCACTTAGAAATGACAAAAATCGCGAATTCTGAGCGTACAGAGCCTAGAGGCTCATCATCGTAGCCAAATCCGACTTCAACGAAGCAGGAATATAGAATGGGGTCTTGTAATAGGGTAATTGAATCAAATATATTCGTTCTTAAGTCAACTTCGTTCTTAGAATGCTGAATATACTCCAAAGTCTCGAAGCTAGCTGGCTCTTTGCCTTATTTTCCAGTTCACTGACTGATATATGGGCGCACTGGCCACTTATCCTTAGCTCACTGGCTTATGTTGGCTTCTGTGCCCTTTTCGCTTCAAGTTTCCGTTCGAATATACTGCGGTCTCTGCGACTCGCGAAGTCACTTTAAATCAATATATATGTATGTTTCTATTCGCTGGTGGACTTAGCTATACGCTATTTGTCCGAGACTCGACTTAATACCTCTGGCTCCAACCTTAGCTACTGTGCTATATGGTCAAAACTGCGGGGTGGCGAAGCCTCCCGTATATTCATATGTACAGTACTTATATACTACTACAAGTCCGTCCGATCCCGGATATTTAGTCATACAGTATAAAGTAAACTACTACCGGGGAATATTGTTGCGGATTAGTCTACCGCCGTGCTATGCAACCTGTTCTAGTTACTTCGTTCCAAGAATCCAGGCCAATATATTAATTTGTCGTCTCGCAGTTGGGATTCCGAATGCTGTGTCGTAGGAACAACATGGTTACCCATACGTTGCCTGGTTTCATGCTGATTCACGATTAGGTGACCACTATTAGCTCTCCACAATGGAACTATTCTGATGCAACGCGATCCAGTAGAATATTCTGAGAAGATCGATCGTCAGATAGTATATTCACATCAGTGATGCGACCCTAGTGGACTTGTCAGGGCTCAATTGTCTTCTCCACGCCCATACCGATGAAGTCGGCTATTCTATACCGGATACCAGTTTTGTCTGCTATCGTAACTATTCACAGTTTCATTTGTTTATACCCACTCCTTGTTTATTGGCTAGCTGGCAACAGGAACTGTTATGGCGTATATTCGCCTGTTTTTGTGGTTTATATTAGGCTGGTAGGTCGGACTCGTCACAATATCGTTCCTAAGTCCTAATCCCACTTGATATATTCTCTGATGCCATGCTGTAGCTCTAGCTAGCGGCCTGGATGCTCAACCCTAGCTCTGTAATAGTCAAGTACAGTATAGATTCGGATAAGTATATATTGACAAATTGTGAAATCTACGGGTGGATACGCTCCAGTCGTATCATCGGGCTCACATTTGGACAATTTCATTCCTGGCCTCTGTGCTGATATCCAGGGATGGCTCCTCTGCTTATTCAAAGACCCTTCAAACTAATTATAGGTTTCAGCCCCAAGTATAGGCTCGGTCATCATCTTCACTTCAATAGATATTCGTTGTGGGCATGAAAATACTGCTGGGTTCCTCTCATCTGGGTCATCTGGAAGTGTAGGCTTAGTGTATGACCTCTGTAATTTATCACTGTTCATAGGTATAGGTGCTGAATGAAATGCAAGAATTCAATAAGCATCCTACTGAGTGACCAGATCGTAATCATAACAGGACGAGATCGACAAGGAATCTATGCTGTGCGCAGCACTGGTGTTGTCAGTCTGGAACTGTTCCATCTGTGTGCGCAGAAATCGCTGTAAGGTGTGAGTAACCTGACGGCTGGTACATGTAGAATACATTTACAGGCAAGCGTTGAGGAGCAACTGGCGCAATATTGACTCGACATAACGACATATTATTCAAGTGAGCAGGCTAACAAAATATATGGGCCAATACAACTACGAAAGGTACATAAAGCGAACTCAGATGGAAATGTTAAGGGGGAGGTGGGAGAGTGGTTAATATTAAGTGTAAAGGATAATGCTACATATGTACTCAGGGAATATAATCACCCTTGTGCTCATAAATATAGCCTTAACAGATGTGTCGGCAGCGAGAGAATCGCACAACTGGCTAAGATGATCGGTCTCATCGTTCAACAACACTCTAGGGAGTCGAGATGCAATGGAGAAATGAACAGATCCACCGAACTGATGATACTTCGTGTACTGACTTGGGACCAGTACGTGCTGTATGAAAGCCAGTGTCAGCTTACGGGGTAAAATCCAGCGATCCTTACGACTAACGCATGCAACGATATCCAGAGTAGCCGTAGTCAGCTCCTTAGCTGAAGCGGTCCAGCTGATAACACTCCAGAGCATGCAGCGAATGGAACAGACCGGAGCGACCAGTTTGACGTGTTCTAACACACACAGACCAGAGAGCGGCAGATGTGCATGACTGCCACACATGTCATAGAACTCTAAATCACCTAAGGAAATGTCAGGATAATCACATGCATAAATGTTGTTATGCTCACAATCTCTGATGGTCAAAGTGGTGAGCAAATTACTCAGCTCAGCCCATCCCCATCGAACGTGACGATATATGAACGGGCCCACACAGAGATCAAGTTCGACGAGCGAGGACAACTTGAGATATACCAGGAAATGTTCGTCAGCCTGTAAGTATGGTCTTACGATGCGCTGTGCCTCCGGCACACGAAAGAGCTGCGCAATCAAGAGCTCCTGCATGTACTCAGGCTGATAGTACGTACGTTGATGACCAACGTGCACCATCCCTTGTGGTACGAAGGGGGAAAAATTGATCTTCAATTGTCATAGAGATGCAGGCGGGGGAGATTTCACGACTTGCTGGCGGAAAGAATGGAAACCATTCAGTTTGCACCATATGTCGATTTTGTCCACTGAAGGGGAAGACGGAGTGATCTACACACGACGGAAACAATATGGGCCATCAGAGATTGGCATGAAACAGCACGAAGGGGGGGATGATACGTACCACAAACCCATCGTCAACACGGTTGATCTCCAACGAATCCAACTGGGTGCCAGGAGAAAGCAAACCCAGCAGACTATGGCATGTGAGGGAGCACCTCGCGAGCTTGAGGTCCCTCACAGTGGACGGTAACATGAAGGGGAAGGGCACGAGGGGGATAAAATATTCACTATGACGATAACCTGCGATAGCGACTCTCATCACTGCCACATTAGGCAAGAACCTGAAGAAACAATGGTTTCTAATAGGCCAGGAACTATAAGTCACAGATACGATGGGAAACCAAGCTTCCGAGATGAAGATGGCACCCAGTAATTCGGCCCGCTAGCCCATTCGTGTGGGATCACGGAACTGTCCATGAAGGCGGCCCATCCTGGAGGCATTCAGAAACATAGTCGAGAATGGGTGATAGGGGTAATAAGCTCCCAGAGACACTTATTCACAACACGAAGGGTGAGGAGGTCGGTGTGTGGTATGGTATTGATAATATGCATCTTGATCTTGTCGGGGAAGTCCATGAAGGAACTGCTGAGGGGGACATCCCATTTCAAGAGGGAAGGAGTACTAATAGCATGTTGGAGAGCAAAATCATGCCAGTAATCAATGAAGTTGGTGAGGAAAGGTTCCAGAGACCGATAGACTGTATCTTTGATGGTACTACTGTCTGACTGGCTCGAGGCAACGACATCAGAAATGTACCTGAAGTACACATGTGAACCTATGACAGCCGACATCAAAAAAAAATAACTATGGATAAATTATCAAACATACCGTCATTCAGGGATATCAGTATTTCATTGGCAGTTCTGCCGGACTCGAACCTGCAGATTTCATCTTCCATATCTGCGAAGTTGAACTAATTGATCAAAATTAATATCATAGATAAAACTTAGAGGGCATTACCACGAGAGATAGAATACTTACAGATGTGTATCAAGGCATGCTGCAAGTGCAAAGGTGTGGAGCTTAGACTCTAGAGCAAACAGTTGAGATGCAGAAGACAAAATAAAAAGGATACATTGTACCATTATAAAGGCAAGGCTTAGCGGCGACATCATAGAAGAAGGTATAGAAAAAGCTGGCTAGTGTACAGAACGACAAAATGGCTGTAGGCATACACGACAATGCTGTAATGTCGAACTTGTAAAGAAGACAAGCAGGACGTGTCAGAGAACAAGGGCCAAAGGTTAAATAAGTATATTGAAAAAAAAAACCCGTGCAAAGAGCAGCTTTCAGCAACACATTTGGTATTGTATATAATACGAAGCGGTGTAAGGAGCTAGAGGAAAACGAACGTCTGAATGAGGCATAGCTGGACATTAATAAAAAAAACAAGCATGATCCTAGCGAACCAAGAACTAGGTAAAAAAACAGTGTGGTGTGCATCAAGGAATATTTCATCGGATATTACTTTGGCAGATTTTGATTTTTGTGATGTTGTTAGCGAGTCATTCGATGATGCAAGCGAATTTAGCAGAGAAGCTTTGGCTACATAGAGTCATGGAGCAGATCAATCATCCACGACAACAGTATGTAGGCATCAAGCACGAACCATCGAGTTTGAAAACACATGTAGTTTGTCGTACCTGGATGCAAGAGGTACCACGCACAGTAAAAGCAAGGTGTAATCGGATGGCTGTTGACCCAGAATAATACAAAATAGTATAGAAGGACGACACCTTGGATACCCGCAGATTGCATTAGATCATGATGCCCGATAAGGTACTACACGATAAGCTCGCACCTCATGGCCTACAAACAGCAATACCAGAAAAATTGGGTTGAACTTCGAGGACAACGATGAATCCATCAACGTCGTCCACTGAGCACACGTTTCATCTGGCACTCTTGCCCATCTAATTTCATCTCCGAGATATTGGTTTGTTCGGTCTATATTCTAGCTCGGACACTTGAAAATTGCATGACAGTCACGTATACTATTACTCTGAGGATCTAACTAGTATGAATATCAAATGCAATAGATGTGCGCCAAGGAACGCGTGAACTCATAACAACTACCATACTTGTGACATGCTACTCGAGAAAACCCAGTGCTTCCAGCTTGTCCTTCTTGGGTGCGCTACCTAACACGATCACAAACAAAATATTAGGAGTGAGCCGAGGTTCCTTATTGTAGCTCTCCCAGGCAGTAAGGGAGTACCCCACGGACACCATAGTAAAAGCATCTAAATCGTGAGACATCGTAAAGCGGGGCAAGGACTTCAATATGGCAAAGTCACTCGGCCAAAACAGAAAATGATTTCCGGCACTAGTGCGGCCATCGTAAACAGGAACTATAGTAAGTATATGATCAGCACGCATTTGGATGAGAGAGCAAGAACCGATTACCTTCATCCATGAAACCAAGCGAGTTGGGATACCCGCCACCAGGACCGAGAGCTGGAGCACCAAGCGGCTTCTTCATAGGAGAACCCCGATGACCCTTGGCGGGGGATGATTGAGTCGAAGTATCTGTATAACAGCGGTTAAATGAAGAGATAAAACAACAGAGGTAGACGTACAGCTCGAATTGTTGTTGCCGCGACCATTGGTATCCTCAACCCGCATAGGAAATGACAATCCTCAGTTAGAGATACAAGTCATCTCCACACAAGGATCACCAATGACCAACGACCAAACAGTGGATTCACGGCGAAACATTTGATGGAATGGCATAATCTGGAAGCATCTGACTCGTTTGCTGGCCCCAAACATGCCTGGATTAACAGGCTCGAAAAGCATGCATTCGGTGATGAGGCCCATCATCATACAAACCGCATTAGTCCCTGATAAATGGAGGCTCCTCTTTTCGAAGGAAACCATGGAATGTGGCACATGGGCCAGGTTGACGAAAGCTCCATAGCTCCCAAACTTGAAAGCCTCAACCAAGGACCTAGACGAAAGAGAATATATCAAGGGGGAGAAACGCATCACTGAATATACACACGTCAGGCTTTCAAGACGGAACAGCTTCGCCATGTCAGTAAACATGAAAAACCTAGGTGGATCAAAGGTTTCAGGGGTAAACCCGATGGGTATAATGGGACGATAGGCCCTAGAACACGAGAAAGAAAAAAATAGGAAAGACATATTGGCAGCAATAAACAGTCAGTACGTACCCTAGAGGCGGTAGAGACTCATACACCCCCAGTGTGATAAGATGGTCCTCCATCAAAGCAGGCTGCATAGTATGAAGGGCAGGATCCTCAGGATCGGTTGTGTCTGCATCATGTTGTGAGCTGTACAATTGAAACATTTATGTCAAACAGCAATATTTGATAAGACAAAAGACATACACGAAAACATCTGGCAAGCGCAACATGGGCGTATCGGTGTCACCTTCAGGAGACGATGCTCGAACGTTGTCCCTGGGGGAATAAATAAGAATGGTACGATAAAACGAGAATAAAGCAAAAAATCAAAACAATGTACCCCAAAAGAGCTGCCAAATCAGCACCGAGCTGGGCATGCCAGTTTGGAGGTGGTACAGATTCGTTGCTGTCTAGAAAAGAAGGTCAGCGTAGTACACAATCCAAGAACAATGGGGGAGACAAACCTGAATCCAAAGGGAGGAACAAAGGATCAACGGGCTTTTTAATGGCAGCAGCCGATGCTTTGGGGGCACTCTTCCTCGGGGATGTCTGTTTGGTAGATGTTGCAGAAACGGTGACAGGGATTTTGGTCTTCCCCGTTGCCTTTGATGGAGCGCGCTTAACAGGTGACGGAACAGTGGAGGCAGTAACTGCAGTGCCAGCGGAATGCTTTGTAACAGGGGGGGCCCACTTGGACTTGTCACCCCTAGAAACTGCTTTTGTCCCTAGTAAATCAATCAGAAAACAGAGTGACATTGTGGAATAATATACTGATTGTACCTGAAGATAGAGTTTTGGCCTTCGACATAGCCATGGTCTTGGTCATAGCAGTGGTAACCAGGTCGATGGAGAGCACCTCTTCCAAACGAGCGTTGGAAGATGGTGCCACCTTCTTGGTACCGCATGAAGAGCACCGACTCATAGCCATTTTCAAAGGAGCTTTACCCTTAGCCCTAGACGGAGTCTTGGGTGTCTGAGCCAGATCTTCCAGATAGACATCGGAATCAGAGCCTTTCGAACGGGATCCATGCCTGAAAACAATGTATAAGTACTAAATACATTGGTAACACATAACAATCCACTCACGATGGTACAGTCAGATCTTGTTTAGTGTCATTGCCCGCAGCAACATCATCACCATTTCCAGACGATAGGCTCGAATACCAAAAGAGTAAGTCCAGGATACCATCGAATAAAATGACTGAAACACACAGTTTTTCAACGTAGGCACCTTTAGCCGTCTTGGTCTTTGAATGACTAAAATGTACTATAAACACAAGCAATATATAGAAACCAGGCAGAACTCACAGAGAATGAGAGGGTTTAGCATACTCAATAACCTCCGGAGATTCAGCCCGCTCAACACTTTCATCACCAACAGATTCAATGTCTGAGGGAACTGGGGTCGCGACGTGAACAACCTCTATACCAGAAGATGACCTGTAAGAGAGAATGACCACCGATACCAATAAGTCAAACACAAGCATAGGACACAATGAACAGATGCACCTGGCATCTGATTCACAATCTGTGCCTGCAGCCTCATCGTCTGCGGACATACCGTCTGATTGCTGAGAAGCTTCAGAAGCCTCATCATCAACAAAGAGGACACGCCCGCGGTGCTGAAGAGATGCTGCGGACAGCTCGGCTTCATTGACATCCGACTGAGTTACGACATTCTCCACCTCCTTGGCAGAAAGTTCACCGTATGACACCTTGCGATGCAAAGTAGGATGTGTGCGAGAAGGTCGAGTCTGGCTGGATCTACACAACAAGGACCACATAAAGCAAGACAATCAGATGCTTGAAGAACGGATACACCCACGTAATGGAAACAGGTGGAAGGAGCGCAGAGTCTCTTTGGGACGAGCCTCCATGAACACAAGAGACTGTCTTGTTCTTCTTGCGAGGAACACTGCAGCAGGACATAGATATGAGAAGATGGGGAAAAGCTGGTTCAAAAAAAAAAAAGGCATACTGTTCGGCCTCAGGAGACGATGTGACAGATGCAGGAACGGGGGATGAATGTACGAGCTTGCGCTTAGAGGCACTCCTAGAACAAAAGGAGGGGGGTCGGAAGGGTAGTCAGATTTGATCAAACATATAATATCAAACTGTTCAAGCTCACCGGGAGGTTGAATTAGTAGCAGGCATTGTTAAGCATGAACTTGAAGTGTAGACGAGATAGATTGATGCTGCAGGGGAGTTTACCAGAAGATATATAAACACGGCGGCGATGCTAGCAAAGTAAAATAAAATAAAAAGGAAATAAAATGCCACGATGCTCATGGCATGATAAACCTAACACGTAAATGAAAAGAATGAATGCACGAGAAACATCAGCGCAATACAGATAGAGTAAATAATCAATGTAACAGGCATAGCCTGCAACGGCAACATGGAGCGGGTAATGCCAAAAACGAAGCCAGGAAGGAAGAGAAGGTGAAAATGAAAGAAAATAAAGCAAGCAAATAATCTATGCAAGATTCGACGTCTCATACCCGACTGCAGAAAGACGGAAATGAAAGCAGGGAGCCAATGATGAGAATGGTGGGACACAGTAATCAATATGGACACAACACGAACACAATGTTCGGGCAAAAAATGAGTAAAACGAGTTAAAGCTAAACTGAAAAGAAACGGAGACGTTGACGGAACGGGTATAGCGTGGGATAGAAGGGTACCTTTCAAGGAAAAGTCATACCAGAAAGGTAAGGAGGTATATGCAGCATCGAGCAGGGGGAGAGGCACTAAAGCAATATATGACCAGTTGCAGGGCTTCATTGGCTGCCAGACAAATGATTCCAGACCCACTGCAAAACAGGTGTCATTATGGATGAGTTCTATGACACCGCCAGAGCATGTGAGTAAATGAACTTAGACCAAAAAAAAAAAACAACTCACATTGGCGAACGTTGTGTAGACAACACGGTGCAAACTCATGCAGAAGAAAGCATGAACACGAACCCATACCATATGTCTAGAATCATTAAGGTGAGTATACAGCAATTCTCAAACAATAAAACTGACATTGTGACCAGGAGGGTGTACAGATGTCTGAAGTGAGCCTTCAAAAGGACGCAGATGACTCTATATGGCGGCTGGTGAAAGGGAATGGGGACGATGCAGAAGAGATGGTGTTTTCCTGCACAGGCATCATGTGCAAAGCCAATCTGCCGCCGGTGGTCAGAACGCCAAGGTGAGTACTTATGGGATCTGTGGGCTCACCTGACAACGAACGCTATACAGCATCGGATGAGACAAGGCGATTGTGCTGTCACAGAGTATCACCATAACGGGGTTGGGATGTGCATCGTTCGATAATGCAATCGCGACGTTGCAGGAGATAAAGCTGACTGCAGAAAGTGAATTCAAGCACGGTATGTTGGACAAATGGACCCCCTCCACGTACCGAGGATTTCCCATGTTCACGCTCTCAAACCGGTATTTTCAGACCGTGAAGGAAGGTGCACAGCATGAAGCCGTTCCCTTCAGTAACGATGTTGATCCAGTAGGTATTTTGCAGTGGCTGGGCAAAACTGATGTGGTACACACCGAGGATAATGTCGTTCAATACTTCAAGGCAAACACCGATGATGAGGGGAAACGCAGGTGTGTGATGCAGAATTTGAGGAGTGAAAGGCCTTGACTAATGCCAGCAATATAGGTTCCAACGAGCAAGGCCTCAACTCTTCAGGATCAGGGACATGGTCGAAGCAGTGTTCCGTCATTGTTTTCAAGACAAAAGGGATAAAGCATCGAATGAAGTTAGTGCTACGTGCCATCGCGCTACTCGACTGCAACATCACGTTAGTAAGTGGGCATAACCTTCGATGACAGCAAAAGATTCACTGTTTCTAGGATGCCAAACATAAAGCAAACAAACAAGTGACCGCAGAACAGTCATGCTCGAGGTGCCTGAAGCATAAGATTGGATTCATGGAGGACGAAGGGGACGAAGGATTACCCAGCAAAAGATCACGAGACGGACCTACCATGGACGAGAGTGCCTAGACTCGGGAAAGGGTTAAACACATACCTTTAACATGTGTCATGTATGTTAAGCTTAATTTTAACAATGGTCTGCGGTCCCGTAGGCATCAACAACATTAAACGGTGTGTTTTTTTCCAATAAATAAACAAAGACAGCAAAGCAAGAATACAATAAATCATTGTAAGAGTAGTGGGAAGCGATGCGAAAAAAGCAGAAAGGAGAATGAACAAGACATGTGAGATGGACAGGACATCTGATCGGCCGAGGACTAAGGGATTGGAACTCTTTTCACATGATATGGACAAGAAAATCCGTTCGGCCGATACTGAAACAAACAAAAGGGAAAAGATTCCCAGGATATCGATGAAACTTTTTCAATTTTTCCCACGGTTGGGCTCATGCAGCAAGTCCAGCAATCACCGAAGGCATCAAAAAAAATGGCAAATCCTCTATAATAACCGATTACCTATATACATAGGACTCAGAATCAAAGTTTGTCAGGTTTGATAACACCCCCAGGAGTGGTCCAAGTGACTCAGCGGAGACAATACATTATATTCTTGTCACAATGATTGAAGATGAGATTAGCTCTTCCTTCTATCCAGAGCCTCGATATGGCTCTTTCTGAGATGGAAAGAGGTCGCTCGGATGCTAGCCCAGAAGATGTGATGGCATTTGCATCAGAAATCTACGGACGTTGAAAAGATTAGCTCTGGAAGACTTTGAATATATTCCTACCATTTGTTATTCCTGCTTTCACTTTGCTTGTATATGCATAAATTTTCTCCCGGTGCTGTTTCTAATTGCATCGCCCATTTAAGACTAGGCTGATGTAGCCAAAGAAACCCCCTTGAAAACGATCTCAGGGGCCCCTGAAACTGAATAGACTACAACAGTGTTTCATAGCATAGTGAGAAGGTGAATCAGAGTATGAAGGGTCAAGCCTAACTGGTAGGGCAGTGAGTTTGAATAAATGTTGGGCTAAGATTATCATGAGGATCCTGGTCCTTTCGGAATTAGCAAGGAGGGCAACAGGGAGAATGTAGGGGCCATGAAGACGCAATGCAGGAGAAGGAAAAAAGCAGGAAGCATGTGGTCTAGAATATCATGACAACTGAGGAGCGGTGATTCGGGTCCAAGAAAAAGGATGAATCACATAAACATTCTGGATGTCCTCGATGATGCGCATAGCTTGTGCTGATGTTTATATCCATGGCATCACATATAGTTGTGGAGATATTCACACCTAGGAGTTCTTAGTAGGCTATTGTTTTCCATTCCTGTTGAGATTTTGCTAGAAAGTTCTAGATAGGCAATCCGGCATCGTGCCGAGTGTTGATGAGTAAGCATGAAAGTAGGAGAAAGCTGTAGTAACTTCTAGATAATGGGCTGAAGTAGTATATATACAAGCTCTGTAGGAGCTGTAGAATATAAGGTTCTTCCTTTCCAGCCTTACCAGCCTGGAGTCTAACCTGCGCACCAAGCCTGATTCTCAACAATTCCTATTGCCAGCAACACTGAGTGTTTTCCCAGTACAAAAGATGGAGCTCGAAGGTTGAGATCTAACCATCATCTCAATCGAGCAGATATACGAGAGTTATCAGGCTAATTAAGAGTAGAATGCTTTTATAAAAACTGTTGTTCCACACATCCCCTCATTATCTCAAATCAAATGTGATCATCGTGGCTTTCATGTCCAACCCATCATCTTTCTCCATAATGGAGTAATCTTCGCAATGCGCCAAATCACATATACAGAGTCCCAAACAATGTGATGAAGACTTTTGAGGAATGTCCTTAGAAAGGGTTATACGGATACTTGGCTTGTCAGTGTCTAGTGTCTTCTACCAAGCAACGAACGCCAGCGCCAATTGTTTTGCAGGCAATCCGAATAAGGTCTCTGGCATGAGGTTTCATAGGTTTTTTTTTCCAATGCTACTTCTTGCTTTAGTGAGCACCTAGCCTTTGCTGCATCGTTCTCAACAATCGTTTTATCCAGTCATAGTCAGGCGAAGTCGACATTGTGCAATTGGGAGCATTCCTCTGTGATCACGTGCACAGATTGTCTGTGGTTTCCCGCAATCTCCCGCCTGTCCATAGCTGCACCTGTGACCGTCACTAGCGGCTTGCTCAGTTCCCCTCCTGGATCCGGAGAGACGGTTACAACACGTAACACGAGGATTTCCTTCTGGTGCGTGCTAAGGCATCTCCCAAGCATTCTGAACGGCTGTTCGGATCATCGGACATTGGGCCAGTGTATGTTTGTTCATGTTTTGTATCGGTAAAAGTTCCACATACGATTTTATATGTGCCTATCAAATCTGGGTAAGTCAAGGAAAATCTGGGCTCCAAGGTTCAGAGATTTTCCGCCGAGGGGAAGGCGCCAAAGTGAGCTCTATCCTCCTTATATCAAACATGTTGGAATTACTAAGTATATGCTCGTAGCTTCCCTGGCTACTGGGTTACAAACTCGCAAGGAGTCTGCCCATTATTTACTGGTATATATACTAGCTACTACCTAATCTAGTATCTTCTCCATCTTTCGTGCTGTTTCCACCCTTACTAAGCATGCCGAGTGATGCCGGCTTGCCCGAATCTCAACAAAACAAACTACTTTCAGTGGCGTTTTCGGTATTTACTCAAAATCCTGTGCCTTCAGAGGGTCCACTCTCATGTGTCTACGAAAGGATTAGTGCTAACTTGATCATCAGTCAAACTCAGCACAAGTTGACACCACAACGGAAGCGCCGAGAAATGAGCCTCATGGGGGTAGTCACTAGTAAAGAACATTCCTCGTGGTCCCGTAGAAACTTGACGAAGCAACATGGATGGGCATCGACCCGTGCCAGGGACATCTTCTTCGAACTCATCAACGCCTGTTATGATCTGCAGCTGCAGCCGCTCTCACTGTCTCAGTAGTTCTTACTCCTCACATTCCCATTGCCGAATTATTGATCAAGACCACACTGACTAGTGATGCCAAACCGTGTGCTGCTGCTACTTTTCATACGCCCTCGGTGATTAGCCCGGTGATGAGGTCTTTCCCTGTTAACAGGAATCAACTGTAACAATGATCAAAAAAGGCTTCTTCGAAGTTGATCCCAATGTGCTGCACGCCACCGACTGGATATATATATATGACATGCTTCTCTGTCACCATTGGCGTAACCGATGTCGTTGGCTCTCTCAATACCGACAGTTGACATCCCCCCTCTGGGAACGACGCTCGGCGTGGTTTATGTCGGCGCTACTATAGCTGCAGTGTGCGCGCGACTTCCCATAAGGCGTCCTTCTGGTGCTCATTGCGTTTTTCTAGGTTTTACGGGATCGCCATCCTGCAGACTGTCATCTACTACAAGCGATACCCTGGTGACCCGTGGCTCTTCAGATATTCTGTACGCAGAAATCGCGTGCTTTTATGAGATTTTTTCCCGACATATGAACAGGTTGCCATTCTGTGGTATGCTTACCGAAGGCTGTATAAAATCGCAAGCTAAATCCTGGCGTCTACTGTAATCTTCAGGATTCTCGATACACTTCACGTTGCGATAAGCACCCATGCCTTGTACTTCTACTTGATTGAATCATTTGGGAATTATCTTCCCTTGTTTGGAATCGTTTGGTACGTGTTTCTCATAAATCTAGGCTCAACTGAGCTCGTAACTCGCCGGCAGGAGTTTTCCGGTACGCCTATTTCCCCGTTTCGTCCATCGGCTGACGCTTTAAGTTCCTTCTCGTCCTTAGTTGCAGCTCCTAGTGAATGTATGTGAATGTTGAGTGATCTAGCATCCTTCTCAAACCATTAATCAGATGTTAATTGTCGTTGGCGTCCAAGCGTTAGTCTCCTTCAATTGACTTAAACAGTCCAAAAGACTCATTCACCGGTGCTTGCAGCTTGTACGCTGTCAGAATATGGAAACGTCGGTTTCTGTCGGGATTAAAGTGAATGTATCCTAACTGTTGGATCCTTCGTAGTTGGTCTTAAATTCGATATGGTCCTGCCATGGCTTATTGTATGTCCCCTTCTCCTCTTTTCATAATATTCATGACAGCGTCGGTAGTTCCTCGCTGTTGCTGCCTCTCTTGGTAAGATCTCTTTTGTCACAATGAATGGAGGCCTGATTGTGATTTCGAAGGTACCGGGATCTGTGAGGGTCAATTATATATATGCGTATAACGCTGACATGTAGAGAATGTTGACAGATGTTATTTATGATACGTATGGGTCACGCCTTGTTACGACTCCCGTCTCTCATTCTAACTTTATCACCAGATACACCCTCTCAAGCTTTTTCGACATTTCCACCATCAGCGTAGGCTTTGATGGTTCTGTATCGGACATAGGGCCACTCTGATGGGAAGTTACGCGTTGCAGACATCCATTTACATAGTCTTCTCTACCCTCGCGGCGGCGGACTTCTTCATTGCTACGACAATGTGCTACTACCTGCATAAGAGCAGATCTATGACTGGTTTCTCCGGGTGTGTTATCTTTCTTAACAACATCACGAATACGTTATATGCTTACAGTGATCCTCTGTAGTACGCTCAAGATCATTGTCGGACTAATGCGCCTTGTTGTGATATCTGGTCTAGCAACGAGGTGTGCTTCCGATGTCGTGTCTGATAGGACGGAAGCTAACCATGGATACTTGCCGTTACTCCAGCGCATGTTCGTTATTTACTCTCGTCGCAGTAATTATTCACCAATCTTTGATCCTCTTGATTCTGATATCATCCTCCTTCCAGTACATCACTTGGCCAAATAGTCTTATTTTCCTCGCGATCGATTTCATTCTGCCGAAGCGTGGGTGTTAGAGTCTGCTTCGACCAATGACCAGTTTATTTCTAATTATTCGCCAATAGTCTATATAAACTCTTTGCTAGCGATGCAAGTTTCCTTCCTTCCGCTGGTACTTGAACACCAACCTAATTCTGAGTAGGCTCAATGCTCGTAATGCGCAAATGAAGGAAGGAGCCCAAGAACGCCCCGTTGATGGACCGAAGTTCCTCAGATTTGCTCCTCAAACCTCCACTAGTGGTCCAAGTAACTCAACCGAGACAGTACGTCGCACTCCTGTTGCCATGGGTTGAAGATCCTACTATTTCTTCTCTCCAGAGTGTCGATATAGCTCTTGAGGAGATCGAAAGAGGTCGCTTGCATACTGGTACCGAAGATACGATGCCATTTGCATGAGAAATTACCCATCGACGTCGAAATAACTAGTTATGGATGACTTCGAGTATACTCCTACCATTCTTTATTCCTGTTATCGTTTCGTTGTATACGCATAAATTTACTCCAGGAGTTTCTTATTTATTTAAAAACAATAGTATGTGCAACACTTACAGGCGTCTAGTGGACCTTGATGTGGCGGCGAAGATGGAGCAATCAAAAGGATGGAGTTCTGTAATCAGATCATCATTGATCCGGCAAATTAAAAACATGTGCATTGAGCGCTGAGTGTTCGAATCGAGTTGTTTATTCATGTACTTGCCTACTATCTTGACTTAGTCAGTCTGATAGAGAACTGCTATGACTCTCACGTTGTAACATTTCTTACTTCTCCGCAGCCCGCTAACGCATGTATCAAGCGCTTAGAACCCTATTATACCAGAGCGATACCGTCAATGATTGTGCCTAAGATCATGCTGACACATGTTCGGTCAACGTGTTCACCGCTCGAACTTCGAAAGTCAATACTTGTTTCGTCCCGAAAGGATATATTCAAACAGGGTCCCAGCAACGTGGAGGTTTGAACTGTTTCATAGGCTTTTGTCTTTGTTTCCTACACGGCTTTTTGAGGCACAGACCATTTTACATTTTCCGAGTCGCATAGAGGACTGTCAAGCCTAGGGAAATGTATGGTGCTAGTCTTGCACCAGAAAAGGACGATTTTTTGATACTTCGAGACAATGGTGGCTTTACGGGCCGTCGGAATAAACCTGTTCTGAACCCGTTACTTACCATTTACCACCACGTGGACAAACGAGTTGCTCTCTTTTCAGATCCATGCCTTCGCTCAAACTGCAACAAAACGAGCAGCTCCCTTTCTTATGCGATAATCAAAATATCCTTAAATTAACATGCATATTGACCAAATGTATGTTCCTCTTTTACATTTATTTCGCTCTTTCTAAATCTCACCTAGATATCTATGCAAGATTAGGACTCCGGCGATCACACTGGAAAGTCAGGGAAAATTCAAACTCAAAAGTCAAAAGCCTTCAGCAACCAAGGTGTGCGTGTGGGACTTGACATCCGGCGCCTCAAATAGGTCCATTTCTGTCTGTGTCCGAGGATTTCGAAAGATTCGATATTTACTGTTCCTGGGCCAGATTCAAATAGGCTGATATTACACTGCAAATGCCCGGTATATAAGCTTCGCACACAGCACGTCGGCATTTTGTTGGTTGGGCAACAATTGTAACCATACCTCGGTCAAAAAGGTGTTCTCCAAGAATAAATCTTTCCCCATGCGCCCATAGAAATATCAGAACGCAACATTACCTTGACATTATCATCGTCAGCGACAGACGTGGACCACCTGCAGCTGTTCTAACTATCTCATCTGCTCTCATACCCTCGCATCCGTTTCCATTCCCTTTCTTGATCAAGACCATAATGTCTTGTGGCGTCGACCGGGATCCCGCTGCTGCTAATTCAACTGTAATAGCTGTCGAACAGTCATCCTCGAATACGACTCCAAAATGCTGCATGCCACGGATAAACATATAAGACGTGCTATTCCCTCAACATCAATCTAACAAATGGCTCCGGTTACTCAAAGATCGTTAGTTGACTCCCTCCCCTCGGTGCTGGGACGGACGCTTGGTGCAATTTATGTGGGAGCTACTATAGCTGCAGTGTACACATATTTTCCTTCGACTTTCGCCTCCGATATTCACTGTGTGCCCTAGTCTCTACGGGATGACCATTCATCAGACTGTGACCTACTACAAGGGATACCCCAACGATTCGTGGCACTTTCGATATGGCGTAAGCAACAGATTGTAAACTTTGACTATTTTTTAACGTATGAACAGGTCGCCTTCCTGTGGTACGCTTAGCATGTATACGTGTGCGAATATTTTGACGACTATAATCTGAAGGGTCCTCGATACGCTTCACGTTGCGTTAAGCACCCATGCCTTGTACTATTATCTCATCGAATCATTTGGGAATTATCTTCAAGTGCTCAAGGTTATTTGGTACGCATCTGCCATATCCTTCGAGAATTCCAAATAAGTTCGTACCTCGCTGGCAGGAGTTTTCGGGTGCGGCCATTTCCCCACTTCTTTTCCATTGTAGACGAACCTCCTGAACTTATTCCGACCCCAGTTGCAGATCATAGCCAATGTACGTGAAAGCTGGTACTATCTTACATTCCGATCTAATTGTTAAGCAGATATTAATCGTCGTTGGCGTTCAAGGGTGTGTCTCCCTCGATTGACTCTCGAATGATCGGAAAAACCCAATCGCCCGTCATACAGCTTATACGCCGTCAGAGTATGGAAATGTGTGTTTCTATCGGCATGTAACTTTGAAGTAAACGAATTCTGACTTGCGGTCTGTGGAAAGTTGGTCGTAACTTCCATAAAGTGCTGCCATGCTTCATTGTACGTTCTTTTCTAGCTCTTTCTCTTATTACTCGGCTAGATGTCTTTGGAATCCAACTCACAGTTTCTTGCCGTTGCCGCTTGCCTCGGTGAGATTTCCGTTGTCATAATGATCGAGGACCTGAATGCAACTTCCAAGGCGCAGGAATATGTGAGTATCTTATATATATCTATATATATATATACAGCGGTGACTTGTTGAATCTTACCAGATGGTGCCTACGAGATGTATGGGCCACGTCTTGTTACGGTGACCGTTTCCAATGTTAACCTTGTCACCAGGTACACTCTATCAAGCTATCTGGGAATCCCCAGAATCAGGGTAGGCTTCGGTAGCCCTGCTGAAAGTGCTGCTTCTAACGGGCAGTTACGTGTCGCAGACGGCAATTTACGCAGTGTTTTCTACAGCTGTAGCGGCAGACTTCTTTATCGCCGCAACAATGTGCTACTACTTGCACAAGGGGAGGGAAATGGCTGGCCTTTCTAGGTGTGAAACCCCCAAACCATCATGACTATAATCAATACTTACAGCAAGAAATTATTCTGTAGTACGACAAAGGTCATCGTGGGCTTGATGCGGTTTGCTGTGATGTCTGGTCTTACGACGAGGTATGATTATCATAGCACGTTTGATATGACAGAATCAATCATGAATATTCGTTATTACTCTAGCGGATGCTCGCTATTTTCGCTTATCGCGGTAATTCCTCAGTAATCTTTAATCCTCTTAACCCTGATGTTATCTTCCTTCCAGTACATCGCTTGGCCAAATAGTCTCATTTTCCTCGCAGTCCATTTCACCCTGCCGAAGCGTGCGTGTTCAACTTTATTTACCCAATTTCATGCCTGTATGACTATCTAAGAACAGTCTACATAAACTCGTTGCTCGCAATGCAAGCTCTTTTCCCTCTTTCACTTGAATAATATTCTAACTCAGAGTAGGCTCAATGCACGCAAAGCACAAAGAGGGGATGAGACCAAGGAGTGCTATTCAACTGATAACAGTACACTCAGGTTTGCCCGTCTCACTATCAGCAGTGGAACAAGTAATGCGGCAGGGACGGTGCGTATTATGCAGCTCAAGAATGCATTAAAGATACTAATTTCCCTCTCCAGAGCGTCAACGCCGCTCCTTCCGTCATGGAAAGAAGTGATTCGAATGACGGTACGGAAAGGACGTGTACTTGAGGAACGGTGCTTGATGCTGCCGCTAAACCCAACTAGCCCGGTATGACTCCAAATACATATATTACTGTTATATATCTATTCCCTGCAACGAGCTGGTCTTACCCATTATTACTATCCCTATATCTGGCGCTCTCGGTTTGGTACCTTTGCATGATTCATCTTGTTGCGTCACGTATTAGGCTGATGCATTGCCGATGCCGATGCCAATCCTCTTCAGAAATGGTATGTCTCCTCATTGGGGCCAGAACTGCAAAAAGATTCTGTTCATTCCTAACTCGGTAATATTTAGTTACAACATCTATGTAATAGTACAGCGGCGAACAAAACACGACCGGAAATTCTTCTATTATGATCAAGCATTAAGAATTCATGCTCTTAAATTCTTTCGTAAAGTCATTCATAGCATCCAACGTGCTCAAGAAATGCTTGAACGCGAGCTTCTCTCCACGACCCACAGCCAACGATTGGGCTGTCCTCGCCGCGTTCTTGATCTGCCTGCCATTCACGTCCCGCTTCGCCAGTTCCTGGATTTGCTGCGGAGTGATTTCCGCCGATGCCCCGACCTTGCCGATGAACGCAGACCAAACTTGCATTTTGGACTCAAGGGGCAGCTCGTGGAAATGCAGTGCAACGTGGATACGCGACAGGAAGGCCTCGTCGAATGCCTTAACACGGTTGGTGGTCAAGAAGAGGATGCCTCGATAGTACTCGACATGACGCAAGCTAAAAAGATATTCAAACTTCCGGTAGCATGGCAAGAGCCGACAGAGCTCACAAGACAGCGACCATGGCATTCCGTACAAGATCGTGGAGAGAACGTTGCTCGAGGTAGACATCAGCCTCATCGATCAGGACGATAGCTTTCCACGTCGTAGCGACCTCGAAGACACGTTCGAGAGCCATATCGAGGCTATTCGCATCCGTACCCAAATCGCCAGCCCCGACAAGGTATAAGGGTCTCTTGACATGTTCGCTAGTTGCTTCAGCAGAGAACGTTTTACCTGCAAGGGAAAGTAATTAGATGATTTCAAATAAATTTAGCACTACCGAACTGACCAACTCCCGGAGGACCAAACAAGTTAATAACGAGACCATGCCCTTTGCCCTTGATGAAGTCATCGAAGCCGAGCTCACGATGATGTGCCTCAACGAGAGACTGCAAGAGATCCTTGCGGTCCGTCGGAAGAACGAGATTGGAAAAGGCATCCTTGTTCCATTCCACGCCCGAGATCTTCTCAACATCGAACTCCACTGCATGCCAAATCAGCTTCCGCACAGGGCTTAAAGAGACGACATACACCAGAGTTTATCAGAAAGACTAAATCCAAAAACCACAGTGGGCGTCAGTATGAGTTCTTCATCTGTCAGTTCGACATCGTTTGTACTTTCCTCGTCGCGGAGGCGAGAGTCCACAAGAACGCCTTCAAAGATATTATTGGCGAGATGCACAGGATAGGCGGTCACTTACCATTCGCATATTGGCCTGGTAGTTGCACTGGTTCCGGGTCCATAAGGTTTCCGTAAGGATCCAGTTGTGGAGCTTCCTCTGACTTGGATACAGCGGTAGGATACTTATAATTAGGATTGAAGCGTCGAAAAGAAGCTGAAGGGCATTAGTTAGCCGTCAGGCTGAACCGTGAGCAAGATATCATCCTACCACGATCGATCATGATTCTTCCTTTGACCTAAAAATAGAAATCACATCTGAACATATTTGGCTACGACTAGAGAAAAGAAAGTACGAACGTTGTGCCTCAAAAGCCTATTATCTCCGCACTTCAACGCTGCGATACCATTGAACTGCATATGGTGAATACCCCGAAGATCAGACCATTTCTTGCCTCGCTGCAAGACCATCTCCTTTAACTTCGCAGAATCAGGATGGAATCTAATGGGATAGGCATCTAACGACTCGATCTTTATAGTTCCTTTGAATTTCTTGAGGAGGATCTGCGTGGTAACCTTCGATACCCCGACGGTCTGGGTGACAGGGCGGTCTATGAGATCCATGCTCACGCAGTTCAGCTGGTAGCACCGCATGGCTTCCACGTTCGTACTCACGGCCGACTCTAGCCTGAACAAACGCGGCGCGCCGGTGATAGCACAGCGCGTGACGAGGATCGAACGTGGGACGAGGATAGAGTAGAGGAGGTCCCAGGTGATCTCGCCATGAGATTTGTGTTTGTTGATGGTACGGATAGTGTTCTGATAGTCGGAATTGATGGAAGAAAGAAGGAGGTCGACAGAGGAAAGGACATATGAATCGAGTTGGGTCTGAGGCTTCTTCGAGGCAAGATGATCGCGGTATTCTTTGAACTCGTCGAGGTATGTTAAAAAGAGCTCAGGGTCAAGCTATTGGGAGGTATTCATATCTATGAATCGTATAGGACTAACGAAAGCACATACATCTAAAGGATCAGAATTCCAAGAAATTCCGGGCCAGGATTGAATGACGTCCTTGCACGCTTTCAAGATGTACTCGCTCTTGATAACAACCTTGAAGGTTGGCTCCAACACACCGATCATATCTTCACGGATTGGGAGCTTGCGCACGATGCTTAAAGATGTCTCAGTCAAAGGCACCCTTGACATCAGGGGGGACATACACGAAGCTGAAGTCCTTCCAAGGATCATTGTCTCCCGTTCGCAGCAAGGGAACACTTTCGACAGTGACCTTTGAACTTGTATTCTGTAGAATTACGAATAAGCACATTAGCGCGCTGACCTTAAGTCATGCATGTAGAATACCACATACCCTATACTTCCAGCTCTTTGACCACCTACTATAATAATGATCGACCCGTTTGATCTTCAACGTAGGCGGCGTCAAAGGCTCTTCGTCTTCCTTGATAGTGGAAACCTTCGACTCGGTCTCCATATCCCTCGACGACCCTTCGGAAGCCTTCATCAGAGAGGAAAATCGACGATGCATGATTACGCGGTAGTAGGGGAAGTAGAGGAGATGAAGTTCTAGCGCTTGTTAACGACTACGTTTATATTCGCACGAACGCGGGAGCGTACAATGCTCATTATGACTCCTAGTTGGTAGTAAAGGGTCCAATGCAGTGCATTATCGTGATTAGGAGAATTCGAGGGTAGCTCCTGTATGCCATAAAGCGGATGGCAAACCGGTGACGCTCTACATAGCAGCCAATGACATGTATGGCTCGACTCAAAAAGAGGGCTTAGCTCTCGCCATGTGATGATCAGTTAACAGCATTTCAGGGATCGCTACTGTATGGGGCTGTGCCCATGACATGACCATTGAACAGCATAGCTGTTGGCGTGATACTCGGCGAATCAGAAGCCCTATATCATCTGCACTTAGATAAAAGATATCTGGATATCGAAGCCTAGGTGCCCAGGCGGAGATGGGCATTGATAGTGCCAATGATAACCAGTGTCAGATTCCAGCTTCTTCCCCTGTAGATGAGACGAGAATATAGGTATCTTTCCCTTAGAAGAAACTGTCCACGTACTTAGCGACCGATAGAAACGTATCGAGCCGTTCCCTGAGGCAAGGGGATAGTTTCGTTGGAAAGATTATAATCGATGATCTCAAGTGAGATATATATCACGGGTCTGGGCAAGTGGCGGCTGATGCCGATAAAATGGTGAGGTTTCTCAAACGATGACCCGGTGAATAGCGTGAACTGAAGGTGAGCGAAGACACCGTTTCGACGTTGGTCTCAGCATTGGAACTGTTCACTTAAACCCATCTCGTTACGCCTTATATACACGGGGTAAGGATATCTAGGAAGAGCGCGAGGTCAGCCCAAGCCAATTCAAAGGCATCGCATTGAAATATCTATTACCGACCTGCAACATCGTAAAAGACACATAGACTATGTAACACGGCTTTTCGAACAAGCGTTGTTCTTCGCCCGAATTGAATTGTTTTAGAACTGCATTTGTGGCGTAGAAGGATTGCCTGCCTAGAGCACAAATTGGGCGATGTATACCCCCTGAAAGCAAATATGCATTTATGGCGTGGACGTCAACTTCCGACGAGCTTGATAGCTACTTATGCATCGTCAGGCAGTGCGCTTATCACGTGTTGAATGAGCACTCACTGCAGGCTATATGCCACATCCGCTCGTAGGACCGTGGCGTCCTTCGAAATCAATATAACCTCGCCGTTCACATTCCTAGTGTAAAGCACCGCTGCTGGCATCCGAGTGATCCATTCATAACCAGAAAGGGCACCTACACTGTCCGTCGTGTTCTGCGCCCGGTATCGATTTGACATTCATGCAAGGAGTCCTGAGATTTGCGAAACATATGAGTGCGTCTTGCGGATCAGAGTGGCAAAAAAATGGAAATGGCATTTCGGCAACTGCCGGTCCTGCTTACTGGACGGCATTTCGGTCCGATCCGCAAGAACTAAATTTGCCGCCGGCCAAGTGCCGACTCCGCTTCTCTTTGTACTATATGTACCGCTATTATTGTCATAATGGCTACATCTTCAATAGAAAATGTCCCCGATTCGCATTTCCTGACTCGGGTATTTGGTAAGTTATGGTAATTATCAGACATTTCAGAAATTCCAGAGGCCCTAGTAGATTTGTTTTTCAATGAAGTAAAGCAAGAGACTGGAAGAGGACTGATCAACAGCTTAGAGTTCCAAACGGCCCGTCGCGATCGTCGTTCCGTGATAGACGCAGATTTAGCGAATACCTATGGCGCCTAACGTTCCCACGTGACCGCTAGGGCCGGTAGATACGAAGACCAACCACCATTCCCTCCCGGCTCCTGTTTCCACGACGCTCTGCTTGAACCTGGAGGTGAATCCTTTTTCTTCCCAGGTAAATCTTTGCAACTTCCATCTATCATAAAGTCTGATTATGCTATCGCTAGAGTGAACCATGAGTCTCATCAATCGCCTCCCACCGGAACTACTTGCAGAGATCTTCGAGCGAACAATCCCAGCCTCTAGTTCAGATTCGCTCACGGATAGTTGGGAAGCCCCTTGGATAATCGGCCAGGTTTCTAGCTTCTGGAGAAGACTTGTGCTATCACTTCCTTACGTATGGTCCTCCATTTCGGTCAACACATACCGCAAACACACTATCCCAAAGTTGAAAGTAGCATTGGCTCGCTCCAGAGCGGCCCCCCTCACGATTTATCTCTTTTTCTCCCAACGAATGACGGAAGTGTATCGGCTTCTCTGTAACGAGCGTCGTCGCTGGAAGAGCATCGACATCACTCTCCAAGGCAGTTCCCGCGTCACAGCTCAACAATTCCATCCACTGCTTGCTTCTGGAGCCGATTATCCCATTCTCGAGTCATTTCACTTGGCAATGAACGTCAATTTACCCGAACGGTTCCTCGATAGGGCCCCCATGTTACATGATGTCAGGCTGGCAATGGGGAGGTCGCCATTGCAAACAAATGCCATTCCTTGGTCACGATTAACTAACTTCATTACAACCTTTCTCACTGTTGAACAATTGTTCGTAATCCTTCGTGAAGCCCCACAGCTTGACACTCTCAAAGTATATGGTTATCGCAAGACGAACGTCACCTCCCCTCTTGTTCTTGTTCACGCTTCGTTGGCTACATTTTTGGTCCCTGATATATCGCCATTCTCTTTCTTTACACTCCCCGCTCTCACCGATCTTTATGTCCGCTATCCTATGGACAGGAACGATGCAGACATTTTTTCAGCATTTGTCAGTCGCTCTGATTGTCCACTCGAATCACTGCGTCTCTCCTTTGATACCTTCACCGTATACCTCGTGGACACAATTGCGAGTTTACGAACTCTGCAAAAACTCCACATTACGTTCTTCAATGGGAACGTAACGCCGCTTTTGTTCGCCCTTAGCACCCCGCGGTTGATCCTTCCTAGCCTGCAGGTCCTGGAGCTTAATCAGACTCACAGGACGTTTGCTCCCCTACGTTTTCGGGACGTTGTTGATCTGGTCTCTTGTCGCCGCGAACATACGCCTCTGCAGTGCGTCATGATGGAGAGCAATCTGATCTTGCCGATACGACTGCAAGAACAAGCTCCTTTTCTGGCTACTTTACGGGAAATTCAACGGGGAGGACTTGTCATCGAAATTCTAAAGTAAGATCAACCACCTTGTTCGTTCTGGAGCGACTGACTCCCCGCCTCGTTTCTTAGTAACGGCAAAGATATTTTGAATTTGCTCTGATTTCAAGGAAATGGTGCATATTCCTGCCATGTGTGTGGTGAATCAGCATCACTGTAACAAGGGCAGTGTACCCTCTGCTTTCTCTAACATATGATCAGTTGATAATGCTCACGCAAGGTGAGCTGGGCATATTAGTATTCGAGTATGTATACAGAAAATCTTATTTGTCAATTCACGACGAAAAGGATGGGTATACGAGTCCCTTGTGTTGATATGCGTCTAGGTCAGAGATTTTAACTCCGCTGCATTGGCAGTATACCGGCGTATTACTGCACAAAGGAACGCAGAGTCGTCGTTCCAGCCAATGATTCCATTAGTCCAGCACGAGGATCCCACGGCCCGTCGAATCTCTCCGACTATCGTGACGGACATTGCATCAGTCTATCTATACCATGCCAATGAGATCCGCGATTTGCGAGTATATACTCAAAGGCCCTTCGTTGTGCTATCCACGGTATTAACAAAGTCAATCCTGAGGCTATGTGTCTTACTTCGGGGGATGACCGTCTGACGCACCGGTTGATCTCACTAAGCTGTGAATCGATGTCTCTTAACGAAGTAATTTGTGTCTTTGTCAAAGTTACGGTAGGGCTTTCCCGCCAAGCCCAAGAAGTCTGGAACATATCCGAGTCCGAGCCCGAACCCGAATGCGAATCAAAGAACCATTCGAAGGATGAAGTCCTGTTTAAAGAGCTGGCTCCCGGCCCTGTCTTTCGGCGTGGGTTATCATGTACTACCTCTCCTACGTGTTACTATTTTCCCTTATCTCTATTTCTGTCCAATCCGGCTTGCCCAACAAGGTCTATGGCGTCAACATAGGGTCTTGGTGTGCTCTATCAGCAAAATCTTAAGTGATAGACCATCTCATTCCTTCGTAGGCTTGTTCTTGAGTCTTGGATGCTGCCAGAAGGTACATGCTTTTGGTATTGATTATGACAATAAACTGATCTCAGTCCACAGAGTGGACGCGTATAGGTGGTGAACTATGCGATGATTGCACCCAGTGCATCTCCGCAGAATTGTACAGGATTATCTCTTTTCTTATTTCCACTTCTGCCTCATGTATATCCCCTCGTCAGCGAATTTGCTCGAGCATACCCTGACACTGTAGATGAGACTTTCAACGCGCATTGGTGGGTGCCATCTTCATTTACCTGAGAAAGCATTAAGCTTTTCTGGGACAGGTCTTCGTGGTTCAATCAAGATGATGTCAGTGATCTCGCAGAAGCGGGCATAAATACCGTTCGCATTCCGGTAGGACACATCTTCCCTGTCTGTAATTCAAGTTATGCTAACTGCGCCCTTCGAGATTAGCTGGGCTATTGGATCATCGAGACTCTTGTCGATCGCCAGACCGAGTTCTATCCGCGAGGAGCTATACACCATCTTGTGAGCCACCAAAAATTCTTCCTGAGACTGTCCTGACCAAGTGCAAATAGAAACGAGGATTAAAACAACTGAAGGACGCTGGTATCGCCTCTATTCTTGATCACCATGGACTCCCAGGTGTTCAAACCGCAAACCACACGTTTACCGGAAGGTTCGTCCGTCTGACTGATCTGCTCCATAAGATCCTAAACATTACTTAGGTGTACATCGGAAGTGGAGTTTTTTGTGAGTTACCTTCTTTGCCGAAGAGATGCTCTGAAACTCAGGGATCTTCACAAGACTGAATATAATTACCACCGCGCCCTTGTTTGGACAGCCGTTATGACGACTCTTTCTCATCTCGATCCCGACTTCAGCAACGTCTTTGCCATCGGAGCCGTCAATGAGCCTACCAGGAATGCCACTCAGACCCCAGGATACGGCGACTGTACGTTTCAAGCGTCTTCGTACTTTTCGTCCTGAAACCAGTTATCATCAGTCCAGAAGAATTTTGTCCAGGTGGTACGAGCAGTCGAAGTCACTTTGGGCATCGATGTCCCTTGGTCGGTGTCCAGCATGACTATCACGGAGACGGCCAACTTCACCGCAGCTTTGGAGAATGCCGCTTCTTCTTTGCCGTTTTTGAATCGTGAAGTTTGCTCAGCTCTCTTGGATGCAGTACCCATCCTCGTCGAACTCGGTTCGGAGCTCGCGTTGGACGAGATAACACACTCCTTAAGCTCCCACTATAGTCAGGAGCCCTTGTACACAAGGTCTGTTTCTTTTGTTGTCAAACACAGATAGTGCTCAAACAGTGTGTCAGTTTTATGGACATTAACTGGCAGTACAGCAATCGCTCTAATCCAAAGGATGCACAAATCGGACCTCAATTTTATGACGATCATCTGTACTATGAGTGAGTCAATCTCCCCGTTGTCTTTTTTACTGCCTTCATAGATATTTAAGATTCGGGGTGAGCTATCCTCGCTCTTATTGCTTTATTATGACTGTGGAAGATGCAATATAGAATGCAGATGAGCAGGCCCATATGGATAGCATTTGCAGTAAGTCACGCGATTGGAAGATCTATGAATACCTGGTTAACCATGGAGTAGACCTTCCTTTCCTTGAAGATGATGCTGCATTCGGCAACAGTCCAGTTATATTTGGAGGTTCGTCAAATGGTTCTGCTATTACTATGCATTTTCCTCAATCTTTCTTCCAGAATGGTCTTTGATAACGCAATTTAATGCTACGGACGATTTCCTCTACAAATGGGCGGATGCTCAGAAACTGGCATTTACGAAAGGTGCCGGTTGGATCGTGAGTTTCTAACCTCCCTCTCTTGTTTCCTTTTGTGATAGCTTTCCCGGCCCTTCCAGTTCTGGAATTTCAAGGTAGAGATATCGACTCAGGCTGGTGATCTCGCCAGACAATGGTCAATACCTTCGAAGCATGAAAGTGCCTCGCTGACATCATATGTTATAGGTCGTACTTAGAAGGCGTCAAACGAGGCTTTTTCACCCGCGATCCATCGAAGTTAAATGATACACACGTTTGTAATAGTTACATTCAGTGATATTTTGCATTCCTTTTGATTTCAGCTGTTTTATTTCGACGCAATAGTACCCAGTGGAAATATTCACCGGATGAAATGTTATCGAGTTTTAAAGAACATCCGGCCAGGAACATCCCTAGGAATTGCGGCCTAATGGTGTTGGAAATCTGTGTCTTCCCTTGTTACGACACTGATATATTGAATACGCTGTATGTTTTGGACAGAGCTTTTCCATATTATCTCAATACTCCTTCGGCCGGAAGGCTACATCGAAATGCTGCACAGCATGATGTGCAATGGTTTCTAGGCTCTGGCATCAGTCAAGAACTAATTCGTGTGAGGACATACCACTGTAAGCCTCGTTCCGCGTTGAAATGGTTTGAACAACAGGGGTCGAGCACATACCCAAGGAAAACACTGTATCGATCAATCTTACGCTCGCCTGAGCAATGAAGAGAGAAAAGGGTATATATATTGCCTTCACTACACAGTCCACCGAAACACCTAATTTGGATTCATTCCAAGAGAGACGCCGAACTGGACTTGACTTGTTCATACTAGAAATCAAAGTGGAACATCCATGACATCTTGGCCCGCCCTACCAAAAAGCGGGATGTCAGTAGTTGTCAGAATAACGAAGGACGCTGAGCTTACTCTTCAATTTCAATGACAAGGCCATTCCCTCGTAGCTCTCGCAAAGCAGCCAGATGAGGGCTCTGCGCCTGTGGAAGCTTCGGCAAGATCGTCTTACTTTCCATCTTGAGGTACCACAGAGGTGTATTCTCGCGTCGGTACGAGGCCAAGGTCACGACGGTCCGTAAATTCAGGGCCCCAAATGCCTGATTAAGCTCAAGTTCTTCTAGTTTGGGAAGGATCAGCGGTGCGGAGCTAAGGGCGGACAAAAGCGGCGACACGTCCCCATCAAAGAACACGGTGCAGAGTTCTCGTAGATTTGGCTGCTTGGCGAATGTGTCAACAAGAGACGCGGAGAATGCATCGAAAGGGAAACGCAGTGATTCGAGATGACAACCTGACTGACTGACAAATGTGGAGAAATTGTCTGCGTCGTTCTTGTCTACGATGCCATTGACATAGAGATCAGTGAGAGCTGGGAGCGTCAAAAATGGGAAGGATGATATGTCCGGAACCTCGAATTTAGCTAAAGACGTATGGAGGAGGGGATACGAATTGGCTGCTGGGGGTACGTGTGATCCGCGGTAACTTTCGATTTCGAGAGTTTGGAGTTGGGGAGATTCCCGAAGGATCATGAACTGCTGTTCGACAGTGAAAGTAGAAGTGGTAAACGTGGTAATACGAGACCAAGGAAGGTCATTCGTAAGCAGAGGCCTCATCCGGATGTAGTGCAACACGGGTGCTCTATCGAAGAACCCGGCGGGCAGGGTAAGGCTGAAAGGGGCACCCATCACCAAGTCAAACGACTCGAGAATGGGATAGTCAGCTGGGACTTGAAGAAGTCTAATGAATGCGGGAGCTGCGCCGCCGTAACGGCTTTCGAGGGTGATACTGATGCTCTTCCAGCGATAACGCTCGCCACAGAGAATCCGATACAATTCTTTCATCTGTTCAACCGCCATGAAAGAAAAAAGGAGACGAACAGTGAGAGGCGCCGTTCCGGAACGACCCAATGCCACTCTCAACATCTGGACGGTACGCCTGTGGTAAGCAGTGATTGAAATGGAGGACCAAAGAGCAGGAAGAGATAGAGCAAGTTTTCTCCAAGTGCTGGAGACATGGATGAGGATCCAAGGGGCTTCGCTGGTGGTGGGGAACCGATGTGAGTGACCGATTGAGTTTGTTCGCTCGAAGACCTCTGCGAGCAGTTCTAACGGAAGGTGACAGATTGGACCTCCTTCCGTCATGGCACTCTAGCAATACTGTCATTAGAATTAACAATAGCTACCATGGTGGCAAGGCGTACCGAAGAAAAACCCAGATTTTTATCAGAGGCGATGGAGAGGAGTGGAAGTAGGAAGGAAGGAAGGAAGGAAGGAGAATCTACAAATTTCAAATAATTATCTACCCCAAAGCCTCCTATAGATCACGTGCATACTACAAGTAACAAGCGGCTTCACGGGAAATGGTGCGTTCGCAGTGGGTAGACTAGTGACTGGTAAGGGCAGACTTATCTATGTAAGCCGTATTGAAAGTTATCATTCGAAGATGGAGGGGTATAATACGAACTCTCACGAATCATCGACACGATCAGCCGATCTCGAAGGATGACTCGTGGAAAATGCCCATAAACTCAGTCGCTCGTGCAGCCTTCTCAGAGAATGGTCTCTCAAGTGTCGGCATGAAAATATCAACAAAGACTCCGACATGCTGCACATGATGCATGATGGCTGATAGAGCTTTGTGAGCAACACAAGGTCACAATCAATGATGGTAGACGCTCACCGGAACACCAGTGCTCAACCATCCCATGGAGTGTCCCATAGTCACGCTCACAAGGAAAGTCCACGCAGTGCGGGCTAACACAATTGCTGCCATCTTCTGTAGGCTTATCTACCGTTTCCCAGTCCTCTGTGCGTGATTCAATGAGCTGGATATAAGACTCCAGCGCGTCTGGCTCTTGGTAATGTTTCGTGAATGTATGTTCCTCCTACACGTCTCATTTATCAGCAGAGGTGGTAACCAGATGGAGAGAAGCAATACGAATAAGTTTCCTCCGACTATACAACTTGAAGTGCAGGAACCTAGGCGCCGGGGTATCTTCGCTGAACTTAGGCGGACATTTACCACATTTAAACTGTACATCTTCCAGTGCAAAATCCATACCCTGCGCGTTCGTCTCCTGAGGGTTCTCCCCACGAACAAGATCACGTCCCTGATCACCTCGCGGAAATCCTCGTGGGCGGCTAACTGGTTCGTACGCCACGCCTGCCGGATGCGATCACCCTCTTTCACTGCAGAGATTGAACTACTTGTTGTCGTTTCCGAGCCTTTCGGGGGGCATTTATCTTGTCGACATATCGCATCAGCTCAGGCTTTATCTTGCTCCAAACTGCAGGACAGCTGTTAGGTTGGCTGGGCTATTGACATATAATGCAACGCACCTTGCTACGTCAAAGGACGCGCTTGTCCCACGAGAGAATGCTTTGCTAGCAGAACATCAGGAAACGCGTACCCAGGCCAGTTCAGACATGCCAATAGACACCCCGGGGAAGACGTCAGCACTTTTAATAGCATCCCGCCAGGCTGTCACCGATATCTTGCTCATGAAACGCGTCGAAGTCTTGGAGACGAGCCAAATGCAGCAAGTCGAAGGGGTCAAGCAAGGCGAATATCTAAGACTATAAGTTAAACGGGTTAAAAAAAGGGAGACGGAGAAGTACCAAATAAACGATGTGCAGGGCATGTCCACTAGCGCTGCCAATGCTTCTTTCAACCGTCCCTTCGACCCGGGGCGCTGTTCATCCTCTTTCACATCCTGACGTCCTTCAGGAGGCACGGCCCCTCTCATCCATGAGCATAGTTTGCGTTTCTCGTGTGAATTGAAGTGATCCATGTGCGGAAAGTATCGGACGTTGCAGATGATAGGAGGAAGCGGAAGAAAATGCAATGATTTGAAATGGCCAGACGCGTCGCTCTAGGGCAGGCTTATACAGTATTTTAAATTGAAAGCGGATCTCACGGAACAGCCGCGTCGCGTCCGTCTCGGGTCTCGGATGAGGCGCGTAATAACGACTTCCTAGTTTCAGTACGACCGTTTCTCAAAATTACATCCCAAATTTTCTACGCGTTTCGAACACATTTCAACTCGATTGCTACAAGAGTGATCAAGATTCACATTTCAAAGAGGTTTGATAAGGATGATAATTTGGAGGCATGGTCATAAAAGCATAATATAGCGAGTGCAGCATACTGAAACAATTTCTCAACCTCGATTTCTAGCCAAGATACCTTAATCAAGCAAATTTCCACGCATCATCTGAATAGCGATCTCCCTTTCACCTTTCAGTCGTGCAAGGACATCATCAACGACTGTGATGGAACGTGTAAGTTCGAAATGCAAGAATCAATTTTTTGTGAGACTAACCTTCAAGGAATTGGTGACGTTGTGCCCCCAAAATGGACCACGTCGCTTTTTCTTCTTCCGAGAATTGCTCCCCGAATCTCTGGAAAGCCTCCTGCACGGGCATCCACTCTTTTGCAACAGGGTCAACGAGATAGTCAGGGAACTGCCAGTCTGGCACGCCATTCTTGTTCGCATCCTGCCACAGTTCAACTGTTCATTGAAATCAGTAAGCATTTTGTTCTTACTATGTTAAAGAAGCAACTTACCAATATAAACTAGGCGACAAACTTTGGCGAAATACACCTTCGGAGCCTCTTTCGGACCCCCAGGAAAAGCGACAATGGTGGCAGAGCCTGAGGATCGTGAGCTTGATGTCGATGTCGAGGGTGCTGGTGATGGGGCTGGTGCCGGTGGTGGCATCTGAGGGGGTCCGACAGCGTACACAATAGGATTTCCATAGAAGTCATAGCCGTCATAGCCGTAAGTGACCGGGTAGGCGGGGTGGTAGTAGACTTGGCCGTAGGGGTTCATTTTGGTGGAATCCTTTGGGTGAGTAGAGGAAGATGGTATTGAGGAGTTGGTGATCTCAGCTCTTATATGTAGGCGAGAAAAGCCACTAAAAACAATGAAGCTCCTCTTGAATGTGACCCGATATTGTGTCCAGAAAACATGCACCATCAAACATCATTGTAGGATAATAGCCCGCCCAATCTTGCTTTGGACAGGGATGCCACCATGCATGACACTGATTCACATTATCATGGCTTTGGTGGCATGTGCACGGAAAGCCTGAGAGGATTCTGATAAATATATCAATGCATTGACCGCGACGACAAAGGCATTACTGCTACGCAATATTCAAAGCTGTTTCTCGAGAGTAATCACTTTCTCTAAAGCGGCATAATGCTTGCTTCCCACAAAACTATCTTCTCCGACCGCCTTCAACGGTGAACGAACAACATTACTCCCATACCTAAAATTCTTCGCAACGACCGTCTTGATCGCAGAAAGCGACCCAAGCTTCGTTTTTGCCCAATCAGCATGCGCGATGTCCGTCTGCAATTTCAGTGCCTCGTCCACCTTACCCTCTTTAAACAAATTGTACAGCTTGACGTGGAGTTTTGGAACAATATTCGGTGATGCTGCCATCGTTCCAGCACACCCGGATATCAGTCCATGGAGCATGCAGTCCGTCGTTGACGTGTATATCCCGAATTCGGAGGGGGAGAAAATAGAGGTGAGCCTGTGGAGCTTACCCATTTCACCGCAAGCAAGTTTAACGCCTACGATGTTAGGGTGCTTCGCTAATTCTTCAATCGCGTCAGAGTCGAGGTTCAAGCCATTCGTCACGGTTGGGAAATTGTAGATAATAATGGGAATGGGAGATTTATCTGCAATCTAAAGACAAGGCGACTATTGTTAGCCATACGGTGCTGTTTAGACTTATATGTACGTCTACCTCTTGATAGGAAGTTATAGCAGACTCAGGTGTGATCTTCAGGGGCCAGGGAACAGGAGCCAAGACTAGCGCGTGTGATGCGCCAGAATCTCCTGCCTCCTTGCATAGCTGGACCGTCACTTTGGTGGATGGCGCGCTAGCACCGGCGATGACAGGAATATTATTGAACCCGTTCTGGTCCAACGTCTCTCGGGTTATCCTGATGACCTCGCGTCGCTCAGCTTCGGAGAGCAGCTGAGCCTCTCCATTATCTCCTTGCACGAGGATACCAGCAACACCTCCCTATAGAGGGTGGGAAGAACTAAGTATCGCGTACAACACGCACTAAATTAAGTTTATACCTGGGCTAATCTCAGTATATGAGCTTCAATAGCATCGCGATCGAGATCCTCATTCTTTGTCATGAAAAGGACGGCGGCGACGTGACATCCAAGGGGCGGAGGATGGGCCATGGTAGTCTGAGTCATGGATACTTGATGCACCATTGCGGATCGGTTCGATCTTTGCGGAGGTCCGCGATCGGCACGTGCAGCGGAGGGACCACGTTCCAAGGAGGGCCTTCACTCAAGTCCTACAGGCTTAGGAAGTCTTGCGGAAATGTAACACTTCATCGCGTCATCATTGAATTTATCTGCGCAAATCCGCTCGTGTTATTAGACAAGGCCAGATAGGTCACACGTTCGTCATGAGATAACGACAAAACTTGATGTCTTGCTGCAGACATGTTGTGTGGGCTACTCTGGGGTCTACACTAAAAATATTCACATGAGTCCTCCGGTGCCTTTGAGGCAAACCCGAAATCGGAGTCGAGGATACTTGTTACGGAATGAATTTCCAGATAACATGTAAAGATGAACGTTGGTGGACATTCCTTACGCAAAGAATTTACGCCCTCGAATAAGTAACGTCGAACGTCAGATCCCCGTCTGAATGGCTACGTGAATGTCAGCTGATGTTGCCCCTTCTAAGAAGTCGATTTCTTTATTTCGAACAAAATCCATCAACTGGTATCAACAAACAGCTGATCGACGAAGGCCGAGGTAAGGGGTGGCAACCGCACATGTCTTGCGGATCGGAACATCTTTCCTTTAACGGAGGCTCGAAGATAGCACCTTGATGTCCTGCGAGAGCAAAAATAATGCTATTAGTCCGAGACGGAGGATATTAAAGGTGTTCTTGTACAGATAGACTTCGTCAGCTTGCTACTCTCGTCAGGCTGCAAGTGCTCGCCTTGTGACAAATCACTTCGGACCGCTATGCGCTGGCATCTAATCCTCTTAATGTCAATAATTGTATCGTTTATGCTCGTCGGTGCTTTCCCAAGTCTTGTGAGTGTCTCGTAGGAGTTTAAAATACGACGAGCGATTGAAAAGAAACGAAGGGGCTTGGAAGACGCACCAGGACCAGTGCACGAGATATAGAGGTGAGTACGTCAAGAAGTATAGTGTCCCTGCTCTGAAGTCGAAGCTTTCAATTCGCAGCAAAACAGTAGCAGTACTGAAACAGCGCGTCTCAAAGCGAGCCCAGTGGTATGGCTTAGAGCTGGGACATTGCGTCGTGGATCAGAGATTAACCTAAAGGTAAGAAGTGCTCATAATCTCTGTACGTTGATTCGCGTACCAACGTACACGCAGATCACGGGGGATCTTAAAAACTGCTTCTGGCATCATGAGGTGACTGATTGTTCTACCTCATGGCCAGCTCACACCAAACCATCAACAGGCGCTAAACGAGACGAATGGGATTCCTGGGTGGCGAGTTGTCGAATAATTTCTGAGGTATAACTGCCAAGCGTTCCATCGTAATTTAGTAGAGACGGTGTAGATTCGCCGCGTAGAAACTTGGCACGGTCTCGCTAGGCGTAGAATGGCCGGTTGAGAAATCGTGTGTTATAACCACGGGTCGGCGACTACATGTGCGGACTGTGTGTGCAAGTATCAGTATTTGTTGTGCGTATGGCGGGGACATAGAAGTAGCTGAAGCAGTTTCCTATGCACGTTGTGTGGCCATCCAACTGTGTTACTGGTGGGAAGGGTACAAGTATCGGATTCCAGCCCGGTTATCACGTGCTCGGAAATTCAACAGCGGCGGCAGACCCCGAAGCCCTTGCGGTTTTGTGTTCTAGTCAAGTTCTAGTGGCTCTTTCGGTGAGAGTGTAAATCTTTAGATCATCAGGATTCTTGGCGATCTGATTTGCTTACGCGTTTTGTTCTGTTGTACATGACAGTGCAGTGGAAAACAACTACCGCCGCGCCGATTTTTTTGATTGAATGCTCATTCCTCAATCCGTTTTCAGCTTCAAGTTGAAAGACAATATTATCATATCACCCTCAAGCATCGTTAGTACGTGCACCGGGGACCAGGATGTATGAATCTGTCTGTGACAGCGCCGGCGGTTTGGTGATACCTACAGGTTGCGATCATCGCTTCTTTCAGAGTGCCAAGTGGCGTCTTGGTCCTACAACCGACGTTCTGCCGTCTTACTTTCATTCTCCACAAACACCACCAGCAGTCTGGAACATCGCTCTCATGTCTCCGTCCATGAGAATGCAGGTAGTCCCGGCCGCCTTCTATGGGATATAAAATCAGCTCGGATTCTACGCTCTACATCACGGACTCACACATGAAACTCATGTTCTCAACCGCCTTCTTTACCAGTGCTCTACTGGCAGTCGCTGCTTCTGCATCTGTGACACCTACTCGTCGAGATATTTTCGCGCCGCCCATCACGTCTCCCACTACGGGCACTGTTTGGACCGTAAAGACTATCCAAAATGTTACCTGGGATACCTCTAACCCACCTTCACCTATTACCGACCGTAACAGGAGTAGCATCAGGCTCATCAAAAGTGGTGGGCAGTTACCTGGCAAGTCCCGTCCTACGCAGGCAACCAATGACGAGTTGCTGATTGTTTTACAGTCGTCTTGGCGGACCAGTTTGATATCCTGCTGGGAAGCATTGAAGTAGAGGTTCCCTGGGTGGTCGAAGGCGACGACTACTCTCTTGTTCGTGAGTGCTCTGGCTCCTCTGGAAATTGATCACTCGCTAATGGAATAAACGTCTAGTTTTTGGCGACTCGGGAAACCGGGGGGAACCTTTCACCATTATCGGAGGCCCGAGCAGCTGAACAATATTTTGTGATGAACCGTTTAGTCCGAGTGTTAATGGTTTCATAGCCACGGTTGTTACGCTCCGGTACCGTTAATTGTGTTTTAAGCAAGGTCTAGGACTTCATCTTTAGTAATGTCATCCACGAGAGGCTACGATATAATGGCTTAGCACCAGGGAAAGGTTTTTTAAAAAGCAATAGGGCGCAACTTACTATGTTAACATTGCTTACCCGTATTCAATGAGCGTTGAGGTTCTCTTGAAATGGCATCCACTGAGGTTGCTTGGCGCAAAGTCGGGACGCATTCAAATCAACTTTCTTGAAGCTTTGCGCTCGTTTCGGGAGGGGCAACAGTATCATCAGGTGAGAAACCAACGACAGCTGCCCGACATCCGTAAGTCTTTTACGGACACCCACCATCATCGCTCTGTTTTTCGCCTTTGAATCGAGGATTTTCGCTGTTAATGTTTGGCGTTCGAGCTCAGAGTATCACCGAGCAAATTCACTGATCATTGAATGCCAACTTCGTCTTTCAAGCCACCGGTTGTTAACGTCTTGCCATTCTTCTCTGATGAATTGTGCGAATTTTTGGCTTACATCCGCAGCTCTTAGTTAGAACTGTCGTATAGAAAGAGTCTACTCATGTAGTATACACCATCTTGTTTACACCAGATATTCTACCCCCTTTTACCTGTTCCTTCAGCAGTCTCGAGCCTCGCTGCTCATGGCAGCTGATCTTTACCATGCGTGGATGGCTTCTGATCTCACGTTATAGCTCTGAAAAGAGCTTGCGGACGCTATGATCTACACTGCGCCGAAGATGCTGAGACATCTATTTAGAGTTTCCCGATTAACTTATTGATTATTGTAAGCTTCATAATCTTTGATTTATAAAGCGTAGCTAATGGTGAGAAGACAACGAATGATAGTACACTTGGTATGTCGGCATTTTATACTCAGAATTAGGAACAATTTAGACTATGCGCATCGGCGGACGAGAAAAGAAACGCAGTCAAACAAAAATGGGCAGTCGTCGTTGTGTCGTCCTCAGTCCACGGTAGCAATATGGCAGGTTATTGTAGGAAAGAGTGCAAGTAGTGCATGCGTTCACATTGGTTGTCTACGACCTTATTAGAATGCGAGCTAGAAGTGAGAAGAGAAGGGGAGATATGCAAGATACACACGTGATGGCGACGCGCAAGTGACCGGAAATTGCCGACACTCCTTGATTCCCGTCTCCGTCCATCTTCCATCGGTCCCAGTTCTGTTCCTTCCATTCTCTTTATCGAAGGGGCTTTTTCGTGGTTCCTATTGCTCTAGCCTCATTGTTTCTCGGAGTGCGCATGAATTTCTTTATATCTAATAATCTTATCATTTTCGTTCTGCCCTCGTCCAGTCGGCCGAAACGTCTTGTCCACACTTGTTCCTAACTTAATCCGCCATTACTCCCATGATCGAGGCCACTATCTAGTCATATCAATGACATTCCAGGACACGGGGCCCGTGCACAGCAGATACGATTTGCCGTCGGAATGGTTGGATAACAGGAATTCCGAATTGCACAAGTCTAGCACGGTATATCGCTTATCTCACTATCATCGTTGAAATGCCACGATCTATATAAGGGGACAGACTTGCAGCTTTGTCGTCCAGCGAAGCCATGGACGCTATTGACCTAAGCCATCGTTTGAGCCCGATTGCGGCGGCCAGGACTCCAAGCCCCTTGAAAAGTAAGTATCCCATTCTCGAATCCCTTGCTTTTCCTGAGTTATCGCTGTTAGGTCTTATGAAGTACATGTCCGTCGATGGCATGATTAGTTTATCTGGAGGCCTTCCGCATCCGTCTCTTTTCCCATTCGTGAACATCGAAGCTGAAGTGTATTCTCCCGGCATCTATCTTCCCTCCAATACATCCGACTCAAACTCGGAACTTTTACGCTTCAAAATTCACAAAAATGGCAGGGCAAATGGGCAGGTCGTGGATTTGGCCTCTGGATTGCAATACGGTGCGGTTCTAAAGTTTCTTCATGAAGTATATCCTGAATCTATGGTCATTTTAGCACCTACTGCTGGACATCCGTGGTTGCTCCAATATGTCCGGGAATTTGTTCGCGCCGTCTATCAGCCAGCTTATAAAAACTACGATGTTTTGATGGACGACGGAAGCACGGATGGCTGGAGCAAAGTTGTAAATCTTCTCTGGTAAGGATAGTTTGATCTTATTTTTAATCCTGACTAACTGTGGCGAACATAGTGAGCCTGGAGACTACATCCTGCTTGAAAAGTACACGTTTCCCTCTACTCAGGCAATGTGGGTACCGATGGGATGCAAGGGCGTTGCACGTAAGCAGTTATCCTTTCCTATCGTTCACATCTGAATGCCTATTCTAGTCGAGATGGATGTTCATGGAATACGCGCTGATGGGTTGGAAGCGACCCTCCGGGAATGGGATACCACTCATCCCGGTGTGAAACGGCCCCATGTTTTATAGTGAGTCATTCTTCACTGACCTTGGTCCAATTCTGATTGATTGAAAGTGTGATTCCAACAGGGCAGAATCCTACTGGGTGCACCATGCCCATCTCTCGCAAGCAGGAAATATATGATATCTGTGTGAAATATGGCGCGTTCTTTCCTTACGCATTGTTTCCTTTCTCACCTGCGCATGAACAGATATAATCATCGTGGAAGATGACCCATATTATATTCTCCAATTCGATAGTTACAAGCTTCCCACTATCGCCAATGGCCATGCGGTGCCTCCGCCCTCCTACGACGAAACGGCATTCCTGGATTCCTTGGTCAAGACGTTCCTCAGCATTGACGTCCAGGGGCGTGTCATCCGTCTGGATACCTTTAGCAAAACGATGGCTCCTGGTAATCGTCTCGGATGGTTCACCTGTAACCCTCTCTTTGCGGAACGAATCCTTCGTGCAACCGAAGTTACAACTCAAACGCCATCAGGTTGGTCGCAGTCCATCATCTCTGAGCTCCTACACGCCTGGGGTCCCGGACTTGGCGGGTATCTTCGCTGGCTATCAGGTTTACAGAGCCAATACGAGATCCGACGTAACTGGATGTGCGATGCTATTGCAAAGGAATTCGATGCTGAACAGGAAGGCGACAAAGTGATCGTGTACGGCAAAGGGACAAGGGTGAAGCTCCTTAGTTTTGTACCCCCGCAAGCTGGGATGTTCTTGTGGTGCAAGGTGCATCTGAGTGAGAACAAGGAATACAATTCTCTCAAGGGCGTGTTTGAGGAACCCGAGATGGCTTTTGAGCAGAAGCTCTGGCAAGAGATTGTCGACGCGAAGGTGATCTTGGCTCTTTCCTATCTATTCGATTGCCCGTAGCTCACGTTTTATAGGTCTTAATTTCTCCAGGCAGGTTTTACGCGTGAGTTTTCTTAAAAATGCCCCCTTTTGCACCATTTTCAACGCTGTTTTCCTTACAGGGCCTGGGAAGGTAAAGACAAACCAAGGAATACTGCTGAACGCGACATTGTCCTCTACAGATTAGCATTCTCGATGACGACGGTACGTTTGAGTGCTCATCGCATGGCTCCCTCTCTTCATCTGCTAATCTATGACATCTCTAGAAGGACAATGTGGACCTGGCTATCCATAGATTGGCAGGCGTCCTACATCGTTCATGGGAACTATCATAACCGTGACCGCAGATACCGTTCATTTTTTCATACTTTTAATGTTCATTGGAAAATGTCCCATCTAATTCGTTTTTTTGTTCCACCGATGGAGAAGTAATAGTTAACGTGCACCTATATTCGCGAGATGAGTTGGTTATCGGCACCCGTTCTCCGCGCATTGACTAAAGATGTAGGGTACAGTAGTAGTGTGCCTCCACATAAGTATTGGCTCTCGGGCAAGTCCAACGAAATGTTAGCAGCGGGCGCTGAACGCTGTGAGTGGCTCAAAATAATAGACAATTAAAGTTGACCAGACCATACACTGTTAGGCCAAATCGATTTACAAGTGATGATGATTTGCTCCAGCTTGTATGATGTCGCAATGAGTCGCTTTGATTTGATTATCCAAGCTTATCTGTAAATTCTCCGACCACTACCAGAACAATTCTATGTGGACTCCACATTGCAGCGTGACACGGAATGGATCAAAGAGAGCTCAGATACTTTCGATTGTTTGTAGATTACTGCTCCTCTTCGTTCGCACGCGCTTACAATTGATTCGACAGTTTCGCCTTCACATTATGCAAAGGACCTTGGGAATGATATAAATTGAACGACAGAACTAGTAGTTCCACCCTTGTAGCTCTGGCTTCATGGACCTCAATGCTTGCAGCTGTTGCACTTGCATTCGGCACCCTGGCACGAGCAACTGCATACGAAACAAGAAAATATGTCAGTCGACGTTGAACGCAGTCTGAAATGTTGACTCACGAAGAGCAGCTGCAGGCTGCGGTACCGCAGGTCTGGGATACTGGGGTTTGAGCAGTCTATGCGACATTAACGCGTGAATACACAGGAAAGACCGCTTGGAGGAAAAGAGGTACGTACGAATTGCATGTTGGTTTGGTGAGTGTTATCGACTTGGAAGTTTCGATGGCATCTACAGAAATTCTGGCTCCCTTTTATACTAGAAAATGGGTCATCCTTACGCGTTTTCGGTGCCGGAAGGAGGCCGAACTTGACCCGCTGTTCCTTACAGCCATATGATGTCTCGCCACCGAGGCGGTACTCTTGAAGAGCTCTCGGACCCGCACATATAACGTTACTGTCTCACCAAACGGTCTTATCCCTTGCTTCTGCTTGATGTTGATCTATCTCTTTCATCTGCTAGAGAATTTTTTAATGCACAAGAGGACTCTGGGTCTCAAGCACCTCGGACCAACTACGCGTCGCTTCAAGGATATTTGCATCCGCTAACGCCACCGCATCGATACGATTGATGGTCTTGATTACTTCCATCTGGGTGCGCAAGAGAAGGAGCCTAGCGTCCGTGGTGGAGCCGCTTGTCTGTCTAGTTTCGCCCATCTGGAATCGGGACTCCGTTACTGGGCTGAGAATTTCCCTAAACGCTTGGTATCTGCTCCCGCAGTACACCTCACTATTAGCCGGGGCGATACCAGCGTTCCTTAGTCTCCGTTTAGATTCTCATCGGTGGGCGTGGACCCGCGTGGCATTCTTGGCTCGCCTTTTCTGTAGCCTCGAGGCGCTCTCTACGGCCTCATTGACGCGAACGTTTACTTTTAGTACTGCCATCGGGTAAGGTGCCTTCCTCTGTCTGACCTGACTCAGCCTTAGACTATTCCTTTTCTCTGCGATGTCCATCAGATGGATTTCCCAGAAAACCATACAATCCCCACGTGTACTGATGCTTGGTTCCGACGTTCGCCGCGCCCAGTATTAGTTAGCGATTCAATGTCAGCTTTTGTTGATGTCATGCAGACGGATTTATTTAGTGGCACGCCTCTGCATCTGTCAGGCCGGGCACCTTCCTCCCCTGTTTGTCCATACTGGGTTTCCAGGACATTTTACCGAGGCGGCCTCAAAGGACGACGAACTAAAATTCCCACCACAGAATGATGCCATCTACTCTTTTCACCAGAGCCTTTGTCACCTGTAACGCTGCACTGCCCTTATCCGCTGTAAGGGATGCAGATTCCTAACAGTATTATTGCATATGCCATTTATTATGTTCTATTTACCTATGCCTTCCAGACTGCCACATATGCGCCATTTCGGCCTTTTCACTCCTTACCTATTGATTTTACCTTGATGTCGTCTCTTTGACCTACTTCGTACTCTGGCTAATATACGCCGATCGTGCTCTGTTGTTGGGTTGAAGAACTCCCTTGAGGTGAAGTCTTTACATCCGCAAAAACTCCAGGAAGCGGTCGCAGCAAAGGAATGTATCTACCCATCTACGCTTCAATTTCCTGTCTCAGATAAGAGATTCTTTTCAATGTCTACTCGCTTTACCATGAGCTAGCTAAGAGAGACAGATATTCCCGAACTGAGGATCTCCCTCCTATATACTGAATCACATCCGTCGTTCGTGGAGGGCTGTCGTGTACTCTTCATCTGCTACTGTAGTCGGGCATGGTACTCAATTCAGATAGATGTCTATCGGTGCGGCTCAATGTTACCTTTCGCTCTCTAGCAGGACGCTGATATCTTTTGAATTATGATTGAGAAGGCCAAAGTGCGTGTATATACGATCACCAGGTGGCCGCAAAATATGATTACCGTGCACTGAAAAAGGTGTATAAACTACCAATGCATCGATCTCCATGAGGGACTGCAGTTCGCAGATCTCGGAACCTAGGTCCTACTCAGCAAGACAAAGTTAGCCGTAAGCTCGGCCTTTGCTCTGGTCAAAGGTATCAGTGGATATTTGAGTACGTGTTTGTCATGCCAGAGTGTTAGGTGGCACCTGGCGTGTATTATCTACGTCTAGCGTCCCCCGTTGGCCCGTGCCATCTACCCTGCCCTACCTGCCTTACCACAAGGCATGGGATCAAAACAAGAAAGAGTCAGTCATTGTCGGGAAATTGATCACGGAAGTCCGAAAGCGAAGTATTGCCAGTATCTTAGGTAGGTTCTGATACTGGAACTTCTAAGAAAGAAAGCAGACTTCATTTGGGCTCGACGATATTCCAGTTCCTCGCCCTCCAAGCCAGTCTAGACAAATCTTCGTCATTCCAACGACATATTTCTTCAGACCATTCAAACTCCATCACCTGCTCGTCATCCCCCTCGCGTTCAGTACCCCCAAAACGGTACAACTCGCGCACCAGACCACCCCAAAACACCGACAATTTTGACAGGATTATCAGGCGCGATCAGGATGTTGTCCGCGCTGAAGTTGACGTGCTCAAGGACGAGATCTGTAGGGGGGCGCTGGCGGATAATTTCCGTTGCTTCGTAGATCTGCTCTAGGACTTTGCACTGTAGACGGACGGCAGCTTGGGTAGGCTCCGCTCGCCTGAGACTGCCAAAATATTCCAAATGCCGGCAAGCCACCGCCAGTAGCCATTGCTCCCCTGTCTCAAATGGACCGGTGTCTGTGGGTCGGGGTGGGGCGGTAACGCCGGTTTCGTTGGACGGAGACAACGACATAGGTCCAATGAAGAACTCTCTGTCCCTTGCGTCTTCGGAACATTCAGGATGATGACACGTAGTAGCGGCAGTATTGCCGAGAGTGCGAATGCTCCCAATCTCGTTAAAATTCGTCCCGGTCGATTTCAAGACCTTGATGTAAATTTCCTTCATGGATTGTCGAACAAGGTAGCTTTGCACATTCGTGAGGGTGGCAAGTTTTTTGGAAAGCAATGTTCCTTCAATCTTGCAGATGTTCAGGATTTTTCGTTACTTAAAAAAGGTGACCAAACTCACGAATACGGTCGCAATCCATGCTCCACCAACACGACCGTCTAGATCATCGTCGTAACAGACTGGTCGCGGTGCACATATCGTAGGGTCTACCTTCTGGAGAAAACGGAGCGTCGAGATCTGTAGTAAGAACCAGTTAGCTTAATCGTCAATTACGGACAGGAAGGCTTCACCTCGGAATATAATCCACCGGCACACGACACTCCCTCAAGGCCGTCCGCCGTATATGGCCAGTATACGCGGACCAAAACCTTGTCGTGTTCTTCCATAATAACAGTAAAGAGCTAGTGGAATGTGTGAATATCTGCGTTATGGGATTTAGAAGCACTATACCCTGTAGTTACGCGCTGTAACTGAAGTATTAGCTTCGATCATGACTGATCCTGACATCAAGGCTCACATTGACCAGCAATCTCCGGATGACTGCAATCATGACCAGTTTTCTTCTTCAATCGCGCTTTGAGAACCGTCAAGTCGATTGACTTCTGTGAAGTGGCAGTAGTCATAGCTGTAGCAATCCCGAAAAGCATATGAATAACGAAGAAAACAACGAAGGTGCCACCAGGACAAGGGAAAAGAGGGAAAACATGCACAAGAGAACAAGTCATGTTATTAAATATATCTCAAGTCCTGCATAGCCATGGATGTAGCACAAAGGCGAAGGTGGCGGACAAAGCAGTGGCGAAGCTGAAAAGGGTATAGAGCTACCTCGTGCTTGATGCTGCATTTGACAGGGTCGACACCCGGATCAAACGCTCTTTTGCGGGTTTCAGGGCCAAGACAAGAAATTGAGAATTTCTCGCTAGGAAAAACAGAACGATAGTCCCAGAACACTGCATCTTGCGAATTGCGACTGCGAAGAATCGCCCTACGCGACCACTTCATACTTCTCCAGACTCTTAACCAACTTTCCCCACCGTCCATCATGCCACACTGACAAATCCTTCCACTCTGGACTATCCTCGCCAAAAACGACGCGAAAAGACAACATCCATCCACACACGGTGAGGTCAGCAAACGTAGGCACGTTCCCAGTAACGAACACATCCCCCTTCCCTATCCAGTTGTTAATTCTGTTAAGATCAAGCTTAAACAGCGCCCATTGTTCCTCTCTACGCGCTCCACGTGGATCCATCTCCTCGAGCGTTTTCCCGAAAGCTTCCTCCCTGGTCTTCCTGAAGAACGCCTCGCTTCGTGGATTCAGTACTGCGTTGGCTGCAGGGACCAGTAATGGTGTTATCGCCTTCAGCAGTTGAGTCTCGAAGGCAACTCTGAACGCAGCGTGAAGGGCTCGCGTGCCGGGAGGGAAAAGGCGGGGAGTATCAGGGTAGGTGGTGTCGAGATACTCAGCAATGGCGGCTGAATCGGATATGACGGTACCAGTCGACAAATCGTGGATGAGTGGGAGGGAATAATATGGTGTCACGCCATCTTGCTGGGTAGCACCGGCTAGTACACCCAATCTTTGGTACAATGCCTCGATATCAGGGAATTCAATCCACTCCGTGCGGTATGGTATACCCTTAAAGTTCAGCGCGTACCTAGTCAAAAATGAGAGAGGATGTTGAAAAAATACGGAGCTAGCTGACCTGGCTTTCCATGTATTGGGGGAACAGGCCTTGATGGGTAATTTTGAGGGGATATCGTAAAAAATGATAGTCTTCGACATGATTGTTGATCGATAAGAGGCGGCTTCGTCGGTCCGGGTCTGTTCAGTTTCATCGTGCGACCAACGTACGTGGCGTTCATAAAGTAAAAAGGGTTTATTTCTGTTTGGAAATCGCCAATCACATTAGTCGAAGGCTTGAACACGTGAACGAAGCGCCATAATCCAAAACTGGACTTTCCGGTTGACGCGACGAAAAGACTAAAGGAACAATGATGAGTAGGAATCTGTATGGGGAGTGAACGTATAGCTCATCGCAGCCCTGTTTAGTTGCATCAAAAGTCAAGACCCACATCGCCCGGATAGTTCTAGAGAAACATGGCCGCAGCCGATCTGAGTCCAAAGTATTTGTCGATATAAGCGCTGTTCATAGGTGACGGAAAGTAGCCAGGTTTGAAGCATGACGTGAAAGGTCAATCTAGGTTTGAGCATCGAAGCCGTCCTGGGCCCCGTCTACTTCTAATTTAGTCTCTCTCCGTTGCACCTGGATACTGGGACCATTGCCATCGGAATGTCTCCAACCTAGACCACCGGTAGTAAGCTAGATGGAACGAGATACAAGCTACAGTGCTGACAGCGGTTGTCTCCATGATTCTGTCATGAAAATGCGAAGAAATCCAGATTCCATCGCTGAAGAATATGGAGGTAATTCCAAGTTGTCCGGCCACGGTGTCGCATCAAATAGCGTCAGAGACAGTAGAGGTCCTAAAGTATAGCACACAGAGAAATAAAAGCGGTATTAAATTGAACGTAAAATCTTGAAGCGATGCCGTCGATGCTGAGGAAAAGTGTGGTTGCGGAGCAAAGGAAAGGACTGAATATTGACGGCGCAAGCACGGGCACAACTAAAACGTTGCTGCCTTCGGCAGTCAGTAATGCGGCCCGGCGGCCCGGCAAAGGCTGGTATTCCAATTTCCAACTTGTGACCTTCCCTCCAGCTCACTCCCAGGAAATCGAGAAGTCCCTTCGAATCGCCTCACGGCTTCCTCGGAGCCTTTCAGCCGCCCGGTAAGGATCTATATGACGGTCCCTCCTTCTGTTTACCCTGGGAAAGCCCAGGTGATCAGCATTAAACTGTAATCCGTCTTGAATCCGTCAAATTCGTGATGAAATAGGAAGGACGCTGTTTTTGAGAGGCTCCGATTCTTATCGGATGTCGCCGTTTCCAAAGCTGCAGCCATCTATCACTGACGATAACTCTTCTTACGACCGATGACAAGGCTGAACTTTGCTCTAAATCTGAAGGCTGAAGCACTGACTCGGACCTTGACCTAGGCATGGTACAACCCCGTTGTGGGATTTCAGCAAAAATAATCCTGGGGTCGCCATGACAGCTCAGGGTGAATAGTGCAGGCATTTGACTGCCTTCCCCGCCACAGAAGCCTCCACCCACAGGTCTGCCTCTGTCTTCTGACGGACTTATGCAAGCCACTCGTTTTCACATTGTGTCTCGCGTCCCTGCAGGCAAGTCCAGGGGCGTCAGGTACTATGTCGTTTCTGACAACGACGCACACGGGGTGCGTCTGCCAATGTCAGAACTGAGAGGGTCAACACTAATCTATTTCTTCACAGGGCACAAAAGTCTGAAGGAGATCAAGAAGTGTGCATGCAATACAAGTTTCGTTTATCCGGACCTCAATTACTATGCAACCGAATGTGCCTTTGTGGCTTCGGAGCATTATTGTTCCGTACGTCATCTTTAGGCAATCGCGTACCAGCGCTTTTCGAGTCTAGACTGGCTGTGAAAGTCGACCAATCACTGTGAATCTAAGTCTGAACCTTGGACGCCACCAATAGGATTTTCAAGCCCTGCAAGGGGTAAGTTGCGATCTTTTCCTTCTGACTGTGACTGTATATTAAAAACCTCTATTGTCCCCGAGGGTGGATTTCTTTTACGTCTCAAATTCCGCAACCCCCAAATGATCTTCTCGTTTCGTCCGGGTCATCGGGCCTTCCACTCACAGTTTTAAACGACCTCGAAACGACTCCCATTCTTCATTCTGTTCCCATTCTTCCCCGGCAGGAAGTTCATCGCTTGTATTTCTCTCCACCCTCTAATAACTCTCTTCCTTCGTTCAAATGTGCCTTCACATAACCACCCAATACACCTACACTTGTGGCAAAGTCACCACCACCGAAAATCGCGTCCAATGCCCACAGCGCCAGAAATATCTCTCTGATAAGCGCGCGTGGCTTGATGGCGCCGCCGCTCCCCAGTGCCTATGCGATGGGATGCCGAGAAAGGAGAAGAGGCGCATCGAGGTGGGGAAGCCTTGCAAGCCGGGCTGTCAGTACATCGCGTTCCCAGAAAGCCAGTGAGTCACTTGTGTGCGTCTGAAGGGCGATGATGATCTGACTGGGACAGTGACTAGTCGGCCATATGTTTCTCGTTCTGAAGCGAGGTTTCAGATGTGGACTTCGTCGTGATCGCCTCTCCGCCGACGCCTTGAAAAAAATCAAAATCCAGCTGGCCATGGAACATTCGCTTTGTTGTGTACAATCATTTTGCTCATCGGTTGATCTCTATTTTGTCCTTACAGCCACTAATCATGTTGTACAACACCTCAGTTTTATCCTGAACGATACTACAAAAGTACGATAAAACTTTCTTTTACGTCGTGTACTAATCGAAGCATCCTCTCATTCTCTTTTACTTACAAAAATACATGTACTGCTGATGGATAAGTCCCTTGATTCTTGGAATGTGCTGCCCTGCCACGAATGTACTGAACTTTGAGCAATTTCGAGCGGGCCTTCGCCCGTCACTGATCAGTTAGATCAGACTATAAGCTCTAGCTCCGGAAGTGACACCGGGATCACAGACCACAGATTGAGTGGAATAGAATTCATTTCTCAAAGATCGTGGCGGTTGCGAAATTGTTCGGAAAAAAATAAATACAGCGGGGTTCTGCATGGGTTTGAATCCTTGCTGACTGAATGCCATCATCTGGCATGTTTGGGCTGCGGACTCAGCTACTTTCTGTCCCACGGCCAGGCAATTCAGCGGATTGAAAATACTATCAGAACATAAAATAATGATGCTAAGTATCAACAGCTCCACAAAACATACGCACACCGCAGTCCAGTTGCAGTCCAATGCCGACACCGGTGACTACAAGCCGAGATACCGAGCTCTACCCGTCGGCAAAAGAATCTCAATCAGGCCAGTTTCGATTGACGCAAATTTCGATCATCGCCTCCATCCCCCTTTCTAAAATTTGTTTTTCCTTCATTTTAGGGTCCTTTGCCATGAATATAATATAATTACCATCCTCACCACGGCGAAATGGCCGAGCGGTTAAGGCGCCAGACTAAGGAGGAGCGCGGATCTATATGTTCCATGTGCACGACCAACTTGTTTCCGAGTGCATTATCTGGTCTTTCGAGGCATGGGTTCGAATCCCATTTTCGTCACTCTTTTTCACTCACATTGTGGTGTAAACTATATAGTATATAGTATAGGCCCTACATGTCTTATGATCGCTAATTATTTAATAGGGTTCCCCTACCCCCAATTGCCTTCGACATTGACCAAGGATCATTCACATGCCCGCAAAATAATGTACCTAGAATGACTTTATGTCCGTCACTGGTTGTGCATACCCAACAAACTTCCCTTTCACGTCTCGAATCGAGATATTTCAAGAGACGAGACAGGAACAGGAGCAATTTCTCTGGACGCACCAGTACACATGTCACTCTGATGAATTCGAGATGAGAACGTTACAGGTAATCGCTGTCTACCCAATCAGCATAGTCACTACCCAGAACATCCGATATTGTGTAGCCGCTGGTCGAAGTGAGCGTTGTAGCAAACGATGCACGAGTGCCCGAGGCTCCGTCCCCTGAAGAAAGGGAAAGAATATTAATACAGTATCATCACAGTATCGCTTCGTCAACTTACCGGAACTACCGTACTCTGCAAATGTGACACCATCGGTATTGGGTTCGCTGCTTGACCACTCCTCCCAACCGGCACTGTTGATCAAGTCCCCGAGCGAGCAAGAGGTGTAGACGACCCTAAATGACTTTGGTCAGCCCAGCACATAAGGTCGAAGCACCACTGGGAAAATACCGAGCATATGCTGCCCATGGACGTCCGAGGTACACCTGTCCCTCAAGAGACGTCGTCGCCGAACTGCTAGTAGTGATAGTCGATTCATTGATGACATCTAAGATATACGTAAACTCTGAAAGACGTAAAAATAATAGGGTACTCACACAAGCTTACCCCGTCCGACGATGCGCGCCCATTAGCCGTAATTGCACCCGCACCGACGGAAGCAAGTGTGGACTGGTGGAAGTAGGCCCTTGCATATTGGCCGAAAATGTAGTCGACCGCTCCTTCAATGTAACAGGATCCATAAAATTGGTTACCCGTTTCCGCGAGCACCGTATCTTGATAGCTGTTCGACATGGTCAGATACTAGTCTCAGAAAGAACCACGAAAATGATTCGCCTATAGAAGCCAACACCATAGTAGCCATGGTTCGTTCCGTAAGCACTCAGTGCCAATGCCTGGCCATCAGTGCTAGCCTCACCAAACTAGAGGATATTCGATTAGAACATAATCACATACATAATCAACTGTACGCGTACCGTGTTTTTCACATTGACATTGTATAGGGCAAAGTCATCCTTATGTACGCGCAAGGTTCCAGTCGAGTCATCATCATCCGCACTAGCCAGAGAGAGTGAATAGGTGATGGTAACCGTGTTGCTTGCGTAGCTACTGGTGTCAGATGTCTGCCCCATGATCTGGGCCTCGGATATCAGCACGGATCAATTTGAAAAAGATGAGTATGCACGGTCGTCTGGCCATCGCGGTCGATGTAGACTTGCTCAGTGTATGTTCCTACATAGACTCTATCAGCGTCGCAATACAGGCCTGATTAAGAAACTCTAGCTGCCTTCATAAATGAAGATAACCTGGTCGGACCCATCATCAGCCAGTGAGTCCACGGCAGCCTGCACCGTGCTGTATTCGCCGGACGCCGCACCACTAGCTCTCACAACAATAGCGCCCGAGGGCGCCGAGGTACGACTTTCGCGTTTGAGCACGGGATTTGCATCTACCAGGTTGGCAAAAAGAGGGAGAAGAGAAAAGAACGTTAGAGATATGAGGGAAGAGAAAAACATTGCTGTGATACAACACAGCTCCCGCCGTCCTATAAATAGTGGCAACGGCGAAACTATTTGCATGATTTCTGTTGCTTGAACAACCGGGCGCAGCAGCGGGGTCACGACATTGGCGCATTTGCAGCTTAAGAATATTCCATCCGATGTTCAGGCGGACAGAGGCAACGTTTGGAACATTTCGCGTTGTCAGTTACATGCTGGGCCAATGAGAAATTAGGATATGAAAGCTATTTCATTCGCTTTCGAAAATCGTCACGGAGAACAGAATAGTCAAATGAGCGTCGAACATTCCGGTGTTCTTGGAAGCAGTCTCCTCTTGAATTTTGAGTTCATCAAGTTCGCACCCGGAACGTCGCCTTCCTGGCTATCAATTATAGATGCCATAAAACCAAAGCATCGAAGGGATATAAATCCATTTGGAAGTAGTCCTAGGACTCTGAAGGGAAGTTTGTGGCAGACGACTTCCTCGTAACGGTTACACTCGAACACAATCTTTTAGGAGCCTTATGGATACAAGTCACATCGATTTGTTCCACTTCAGAAAGACATTCGTATCTTCGTCCATTAACAATATACACTCGGAGAAATCCGGCAAAGTTCGAATTTATCCATAGACCGAGGGAAGAGAGCACCCCGCAGCACTTCGTTCCAGTCCAAACCGGAATTATCTCGACTAGGGCCAATGATCCGTAGATTCGTCACCGCTCCTTGTGCGACTCGAGCAGCTAAAATCTCATCCAGGTCGTCAAAGGACGAGAATAGATCCGACAATTCTTCGGGTATGCCCTGGCCGACAGCATGCCTCCTCTTGGCCAATTTAAGTAAATCCATATCCGCTTCGTGGTTTTGTTGCAGTTCATCCCGCCAGCACCAACGCATTGAGGCAGACGCGAACCCAATCTCGATGGATGGCGCCACAGTCTCATTCGCCAAGATTCTACCACCCCAACGCAGTAATTCAGTGCCATATTGGGCCCTCTTTCTAATGTACAGCCCAAGTGTGCAAAGACGAGGTAACGGTATCACTAGGGTTGAAGTCAGTGGCACAGTACTGGCAGGTAATGAATATTCAGACTCACTGTCATCCCTCAGCGGAAAACTCAATTGAAGCACTTCGAGATGCTCGCGGGCTGTGATAAGAATCTGTTTCAAGATCGAACAAAGGCTAGTGGTGCCTGCGGAGGGTGGCTCAAGGATGGTAAGGCTCGGGATCGAAAGACAGCGGAGACCTCCAAGATCGAAGGGGGAGTCAGAAGCAGCGACGAAAACCAGTACATCTTCCATATGTTGAGAGTCTACGTCTTCAAAACTGATAGTCTCGATACTTCGTGCCTCGGCGACAGCATAAGGCTTTCCGCGCGATAGAGAGAGCCAATGTTGCCACACTTCACTATCTCTCAGACGATTGCTATTGCCGTGAGAGAGCCCACACCCGCGGAAGTGGATATGCTCGAGATGCTTACAGTGAGCAAGTAGTGTGATCAGCACAGGAGTAGGAAACACTACTGCGGCCCCATGGAAAAGCTGGAAGGTGAGTTCCTTGATCTTCCCAAGGCGTGGATCTCCGAATGCCTTTGACAGGCTAGCCATCGACGGATATTTATCGAAAAACAGCTGCTCGAGGCTTAGTCGTCCGACGTCCTTGAATCCAGGGAGATGGCCTATGCTGTCAACGAATTCGTCGATATCGCGAAAACGAAATCCTAGAACGTGTACACGATCTCCCGGGAGGGCACTATATTTTCCGCCTCCGAAATCGATAAGAAATTCCGTGAAATAGGGTGGCAAGTGCGTCGTCGGTGACCACCCTTTCCATTCCCAGATTATGGTGGAGCTCTTTGGCAGGGAGACGTTTGATACAAGATAAACCTCGGTATGAGAAGTAGATGCTGAAGTATGGAGCCCTGGTTGGCAGAGTTTTGGAGGTCGGGACATAGTAGAAAAGAAAGAATTGAAGAGAAGATGATAGAGGATGATTCAGCCTCTTGTCAATCTTTATTTGCGTTGTTGTCTCTTGTCTTTGTCTGGAATTGCGCAGAAACTTGTAAACATTGTTAAGAGAGTGGCAGACACAATTTGGTGGTGACAATTATTCCAAAAAAGGATGGACCCCGGAACCAGGCGCCTCTGGGGAGAAGAAAACCAGGACGATCAGCACAACGAAATATAAACCAACCTTGTGCGAGGGAAATCGAAACGCCCCGAACAAAGGCAACGTCAGAGCAATGGACGTCAGTAAGAGATTATGAGCATGGCATCGAAGGGCATACAGAGGTTCTGAACAAGTACTAGGTGCGTATAAAATGAAGCAACGGTAATTGGTAAATTTATAATTGCAGCGCAGATTCCGTTGTTCCAAGGGATCCATGCCGCATTCCCCAGGACGATACCTATACGATGCGCATCGCTCCTCTCTACGCTCGGTAAGCAGATCTGTCTCTTCTATCACTATTCATGAGGACTTCCTCCTCCTGGCCGTTGTTAGAAAGTCAGGTATCCTGTATGATGATGAGGGCAGTATGGATGGGCACTGGCGGTATCAAAGTCTTGACATGGACTCCTCAAGCAGGTGCGAATATGAAGTACGGGACTCGTCAGTCACTCATGTGCCAAGGGGAAGGCGAGGAGTATCACGCTAGGTGGGTAGGTCTCGTCGAGATACCTGGCAATGGCAGTTGTCTCGGGTAAAGGGCACGAACGGACGCACAGAAGAGTTGGTCGCAGTAGTATGGTATGATGCCATCCTGTTGAGCAGTAATGACCAATACATAGTACGTCAGACCTTGTGCAACACCTCGATATCAGGGAATTTGATGTATTCGGTCCATTTGGGTAACCTTTGGCTTAAGGTCATATCTGAGCAATGGTAAGAGGTAATGCAAAGTGGATCTACGAAACCAGCTGGCTTCGTCTTGCCGTCAATTCGGAGAATCTGCATTGATGGATAATTTTGAAGGAATATGACCCTTGAGATGAACATGAAGACCGGCTTTATCTGTCCGTGGTTTCGCTGGCGCACTGATACATGCCGATCGCTAGTACACTAGGAGTGAACGAGACTGTTCATCAGTCTCCGCTCCGTGAAGGGGATTCGTTGGACACAATGTTGAGAATACCTGTGAGCTCCAGCACAACGATGGATAACTTGACACTTGCGTCTTCCAAAGAAATTCAAGTTGTTGTCATATGCTCCGCTAGTCGGATACATGTTAAAGAAGTGAGTTCTACGTCTATGGTTTGGGTCTAGGTCGAATGATGAGGTACTGACCTGGCGCCTTGTATCACCTTGAAAAAGCCTTACCTGAACTCGGACTGTTAGGAAGTCCATCCAATGTCTACATTTGAACGCCAGGAATTCGTTTTTGAGATATACTATCATGGTATCAGAGGTAATATACAAAGCAACCTGGTACAGCCCGCAGTCGCACCTGTAAGATTTCTTTCAGAGAATCATTCAGCGTTCGAGTTGCCGTCTATGAACAGCACCTTAGTATCCTTCGTTTGACCACGAAGTCGCGGTCGACCGGTTGTGTGACAATGTGCCATCTTCTATGTGTCGAAGGCTCGCTAGATATACAAGATAAGTAACAAGACTTTTGGTACATTACCGTCGTCGCACTCTGTATCAAGCCTACGGCTTGGATACTGTCACGGAAGCCACTGCGCTAAGTGGAGAAGAGGGATGGGAGCATTGTAGTCGACGCAAGATGATGGAACAATCGAATCCTCGCTCGTGATGGAAAGAAACTCACGAATTTGTGTTGCCGCTTTCGGCATTAGAGTTACGGCCCGTCAGCCCGTCAGCCCGCATTATCCGGAGCAACTCGTTGTCGACTTGTCTCGCAACTTGTGGAAATATGCGTCCTATATCCACCCGGAGCTTTCATTTTCACTTTTACCTAGTAACCACTACGTTGGTCGGTCGCGATAGCCTCGGCCGAGGGTCCACGTTCGCTGTTGCTCCGGTGCTACGGCTTTACAGACCCTTCCGTAGTTGCCGATAGGTCATGGGTCACTCATAACAACCACAACCCCAACCATGGCCAACAACCCCAACTAACAACCCCAACTATAACCAAAAATTTCATCTTCTATCATTCACCTTCGACTACTGGCTCATTTCATGCCGATTTTATTATCAACCTCCGGGGGCTCCTCATGAAAACCTCCACCTATTTTCTTCACTGTCATGATCCCTACGAATTGTATCGACGTGGACATACGGCAACCCAACGACATCCGCAGCCTATGGATTGCATCCAACCATAAATCCCTTTCTCCATCCCCTTCGTCTTGTCATTGGTTGACCAATCATCTTTCCAATGTTCCCTGTTAAGGTAGTTCAGGCCGCTTCACCTGTGCTCGCTCTATGCGCCGTTCCCGCCCCAGCACCCAGCTTGTTGATGGCCCGTGCGCTCCTTACCACGTGGGATTGCCGTTTTGGGTAGGATTTTAGATCTCCTGGTTGATGACGGGTTCGATGGATTTCACGCGATTTGTTTTTTTATTTTTATTCATACTCATATCTACTTAGCCAGTTTCATAGCTACTAATTCGGCCCGTCGGGAGTTTACTGTTAGCTTTAATAGCGCAAGCGGTTCTTCAATTGTAACATTGTAACAGAAGAAGCGAAATCTGTACTGTTCGGTTTAATCACGGCAATTACGGTTATCTAGTAACTACCCTGTCATCTCAGCGATATAGAGTACTTCTGAGAAGATAATCGTTGAGATCCGGCAATGTTTCCCCGTACTTGTGGTGAGTTGTTGCCGGGGTCAACTGCCGACATCCATATAAGGGTATGAACGCTTGAGCGTCGATTTCATGAAATGCCAATATTCGAAAATAAGCACTGAAGACAGCTTCATATTATTTTGAGCTGGTTAGCAGCAGAAAGCAAGTCGCAGTCGTTGAGCCTCCCCCTCCTCCCCGGTTTTCTGGGCTATCGACCGGCCTTAGATTTCAATGGCACTCAACACAAATTGGTCAGAAAAAGTAAATTTTATACTACAAGAAAGACGAACGGCACTATTGGATACAACGATGAGAGCTAATAGAGCGAAAGACTGAGAGTAATGTATAGTAAGAGGATATTTGTGGATGATCTAGGCTACATTCATGGCAATTTGCAGAAAATGCGGAGATGAGGAGAAGTCCGAATTCAGATAAGAATGATAGTGTATAGTGAACAGCTAAACGAACTCTAAGAATCGTATCATTAACTCTGAGATGAAATGAATGACCCACCGAAAGACATGTTTGAGCGGAGACATTAAGTCTATCGGCGCCGCGGCTGCGGCGCGCAAGGGCTCCAAAATTGCCCATGAGGTGGCTAATGAAAGGGTGTCAGCGAATGAGCATTAATACGCTAGCAAAATAAGTTTACTGCGTTTTCAGGACTGCTATAATCTATCGGAAAGTCAGTTTCTGGATAATTACAGAAAAAATAGAAAACGGATCACGTACGGTTGACCATACACATATAGAATGCCATGATCGGATATCCGAAAGTATCGGTATATGCAACAAAGCAGACTTCCCCAACGGTCCATGGACATCCAGGAGTCCATTCGCGCTGGAAAGCTGTCATCCGCGGTAGCATGGTGAAGATGTGAGGGAGATAATTGGATGGCTGTCATCCGCCCATGTAGTGGCCTTTATGTATGCTCGAAGCCCTCAAAAAAGATTCACCGCTTTAAACAGCACAAGATCCTAGTGCTGTTTGGCGCGGGTCCGACACTTGTTGTGCTAAATTGAGGTGTGGAAAGGCGGTGGAGATGTGTACCGAGTCAACATGACGTGCTGTTTTCTCTATGTCCAAACTGAGGAACAAAGATGACTCGTAATGGAACTTGCTGACTCGGAGCGCCCCCTACCGGAACAGAAGCTGAGGCTGTGCTGTGAACAGATCGGTCACAGCTCTTATCAGTATGAGCGCTTGATGCGGCGCTACTAGTTTGATGAGGTGAGCGTCGGGAATAACACAGCCTTGATGATGCGAGATGAAAGCACCAGGGTCGATATACGAGCAAAGTTCACTCAGTTCTAAGGCCAAAGATCCTTCAGACCTTTCCTGAAAATCGAACAGATTCGACACGTCAAATTACACGAGGCGCTATCGAAAGGCGATGAACACGACGACGAGCTCGAGCTGTCGCGCACAGCCCAGTTGTTACAGCAGACAAATATGTTAATTTCGATCGTTGTGTTGATTCGGTCCCGTCGCGTGGAGCCAGTAGACGATACATGGTGTTCATACTGAGTCGCCATCTCTGGTGGAGCGCGCGGCGATGACAGAAATACAAGGGCGGCTAGAAGCAGGAGAACATAATCACTAGAAGCATGACGTTAATTCATTCAGAGACGCTGGGGTCGAGTGAAAGCTGCTACCTTGAGGGGTGCAAAGACCGCCTGTTGACAAGACAAGGTCAGAATATGGACGAAAAGATATGATGGAATCATATCCTCGGTAATGTGCCTTGCCGATGCTGTTTTTGGCGTCGTCACGCATCGTTTGTTCCTCGCTCCTCGCGTTCCGGATAGGGTTCGCTGATAGCGGGGGAATGGAATGATGCATATTGCTAACATTCTCAAGCGCATACATCACAAACTTGAGAAGCATCAGAAAAAAAAAGATCATCTGTTTGCTGCTACTTTTGGAATCGTCGTGAAAAACCTAGTTAAAAGGGGATAGGTCGTGTTTTGGTACATGATACTCGCGCAACGGTGGACACACTCCGCTTCAGTCTAAGCGAATTATCAACACAATGCTTCAATGCTCCAAAAGTGCATAATAGACGTGGCAGCCTTTTTAGTTTTTCTCGGCTATATTGCATTTCAAAATTGTATTGAGAGCTCAGTGATCATCAGGCTTCTTCCAGTTGGCGTTCGGTACTTGATATATCCCTAGAGCCATCGACTTGTGCTTCATGTCGGAGAGGAAAACGCACACATAATAATGCGTGACTGAGCGCTCGCATCGCACTTCCTACTGAACGAGAAAGTCAGGGGTATGCGAAGAGAGCAGGCTTGGAACGGTACCGTGTTTGCAAGAACTGGAATCATGGTACCAGGCACGGCATTTACATCCTTAAGTCGATGTTATCGTGAAGCGTCTCGTCATTGTGAGATAAATCAAGGTAGGCGAGCTGCGTGTTGAGCAAGGACTGTGAAGCGTTCCCGTAGATCTCGAGTGCATGGAAATCCTGTCGGATGACGAGAGTATGAGCAGTAGAAGTCTGCTCCGGCCATGGAACGCACCACTTACTCAACAGCACCACGATACTTTCGGTAGAATCGGTACCACCCGTGGAGGGTTGACGGATCACAAATAAGTCTCCCCCTCTCGCCGAGCCCCTTCTCCTAATCTCTTCTTCTTCTTACCAACTACCGATTGACGCTCTTTCTGACTCGTTTTGTGTTCCTTCCAATGAGACCTACATATGTGTTTGGTGATGTAACAACTCCTCCAACGTATCAGCTTACCGTTGATGTTAGCCAGTGTTTCGCGTGTCATGACCATGGGACTTTCGGAGACACTGGAAGTAACGACACGATAATCTTTAGAGAGATTTGCGTCCACCAGAAGGACAGAAATGTAGCCAGAATATTGGATGATCGATTTGAAGGCTGTGGCACAAGTCATGGTGATCTGTGTATTGCTTTTGCCATCCAAGCGTGGAGAGCCTTCTATAAGAGCCATTGTATGTCTGTGAAAGTTCAGCGCACCTCCAGACATTGCCAGATGGATGTTTGAAACCAAGGCACCTGAGACCCTAGACACGAGCAAAATTGATCGGAAGAAGTCATGTGACCGAGAAGTTTTTTGACACGCCACGAACGACGGCCGACGGCGCATCGCCTGTCGACGACCACTACAACCTAACCCTACTATGAGACTGAACGTTGTGAGCTGTCTGAGCTTGCGAGGGCAGCGCACGTAAGGTGCTGATTAAGCGAGTGAGAGATCGTCTGAACTCGCTCGCAGCCAGCACCGCCGATGATTTTATTCTCACTCGCGAGAGTGACAAAAAGTCCTGTCACCCCCCCCTTCCCTTTCGGATTGGCAGCAGCTTAGATAGCTAAGTTATGAAAAGTCCGATTTGCCAACCCTCATGTCATCTGCGCAACAGTAAGTGTTTCATGGGCGTCAGATAGGTGTCATGTCTCATATTTCCGCTACTTAGGATTATTCAGCATCATACCCGTACTTAAACGCAACGCCGGTAAATGTTAGACTTTTTAAAACCATGTCTCGTAAACTCATTGTCGTCTTTGGTGCCACCGGAAATCAGGGCGGCTCTGTCGTCGCCTCGTTGCTCAAGAACAAAAATTATGTCGTCCGAGCTGTGACTCGGAACCCAGATAGTGACAAGGCGAAGACTCTTGCCGCTCGTGGCGCCCAAGTTGTCGCTGCAGATATGAATGATTACAAAAGCCTCGTAAAGGCACTTGAAGTTCGTCAAATACGATCTGTGCTAGTACACGCTGACCATCGTTGTTGTTAGGGCGCCCACACAGCCTATGGCGTTACGGACTTCTGGGCCATGCTGGGTCCTCTCGGACCTGATGGAGCTTACAATAAGGAAGTTCAACAGGGAAAGAACCTCGCCGATGCTGCCGCAGCCACTCCCACACTTGAGCACTACGTCTGGAGCACCCTTCCAATGACAAAAAATACGACCGGTGGCGCTGTTACAGTTCCTCACTTTGACAGCAAAGCCCACGTTGACGAATATATTATCTCTTCCCTTCCGGATCTCGCCAAGAAAACTACGTTTTTCTGGGCCGGATACTATGCCACGAACCTGGGGTCCTCGACGTCTCTAAGGAAGGAGGCGGGGAAGTATATATGGGTTCTTCCTTGTGCACCGAGTGCGGCAACGCCTATGGTAGGGCTTACGACCGCGAATGTGGGCGTCTTTGTTGCTGGTATTCTGGCGAAACCGGAGATTACTTTGCCTTCGAAGTACGTCCTAGGGTCGGTTGAAGAGTTGACTTTGGGCAGGACCCTCCAGATATGGGGAGAGGTGACGGGTGGCCAAACCGTCTTCATTCAGAAGACTCTGGACGACTTCGCAGCATCGTTTCCCGGTGGTCCAGTTTTTGGCAAAGAGGTCGGGCTGAATATGCAGTTCTGCGACGCTGGTCTGAAAGGATGGTCGAAAGGTAATGACAGGATTCTGACCAAGGAAGATCTTGGGATTGAGACTGCGCAGTTGGTCAGCACCAAGCAAGCGTTTGAGATGATGGATTGGAGTTCTATTTTGAATGCATAGTCGCATGTAAGTGCACTTTAGCCACTTTAAAATTTCGAAAAATTATATTTGTATAACTGTTCATTTTCACTTGCCGATAGTAAAATATTGTTCCTTGTCAGACTTTTGTTAATGTGCTGACGCACATGAAGTGATCATAAGTTCTCTCCGATCCGTCTCCTACGCGTAGGAAGTCAGGGACATTCTGCCTTCAAATTTATGCTTTGCCTGTCGCAGGTGTCCGGGTAGCCTGCGGGTAGGTGAGGTCTCTCGAAAAATATTTTTATAATTGATCAAGGTTTCTTAGTCGGGGATATATTTGACCGCAAAAGAATCAACCATACGAGTTAGCATGTTCGCCAATTTTGTGCGATAATGGACGATGTTAAAATTGGAGATTCTTACCCTCAGCAGCCTGAGATTCGAGAGTGCCTGACCGGGGTACGAAACGATACTCAGATCTACCGAGCGCTCAGGGCTACGTTTCTCCTTTGATGCAGTAAACGGGGTGTTTCGTAGGACAATGGCTCTAAAATTCCTATTAGAGCTATTGAGACGCTCGTCAGAGTAACCAAATTGGGCAGTTTTGTCGTAAGTAGTCCTAGATGGAAAGACGCAACGTGGCTTCGACTCGAACGTCTCAGCACGATTCCAGTCCCGACCCGAGGACCGAAAAATCGTTGGGTAGCTTGTCAGGTACTAATTTTCTGCTTTCACAATTCAGTGTTCTGCTGTCATATCGTCAAAGCCTGTGTCAGGTAGCAGAGATTCGTCCGTCGTCGCGAAGTTGTCACTTTTAGACTTTCATATCCCACTCATGTATTTTACTGTTGCATTAGCATTTTGAGAAATTGATTGCTACTCTCAGAATTTCAGTAGTCTTCCGCCTGCCGTTCGGTGAGTTGCGTTGAGCCCCGCCGCCAGAAAATTGTGGTAACGAATGTTGATCATATTTGCGGCATTTGATCACGACGGCCTCCTTCTGTAGGTGGCCGTCGCCATCACCTGCGTGCAGGGCTAACTTTTCGGCTGTTGACAGTCGTTACACAAATGGCCCGAGACTGCTAGTCTATTAAAAGTGATATTGACGGCAGTATGTTTATTTCATTCCGATGAGAATCGTACAACTAAATCCCTGGCAATGTTATGCCAGGCAAGATCCCAAGATGATGCTGTATTAATAAAACTCGTCGCTTCGCCAGTCCAGGCATGCACTGTGTCAGCGCACTGACCATCACTTCTTTCGGAGTGGAGTCGTCAGTCCCTGTAGTATGCGAAGTATGAATCCCCACCCGCTTTAGGTTGCAATACTTCGGCGAGGACAACACGCCATCCAGCCGCTCCCATTCTTTCAACCCCTCGTCACTGATGATCCAACTTTCTTCTTCCATCCAAAATAATGCTATCACTTTTAGTTCCTGCAAATTATAGGGCTCGGAGTGTACCAAAATGTTGATCCACCAATGTAACACCGCGATCGGCTGAAAACCCAGCATGTTGAAGGGGTAATCACTGAGGGAGAATGAGAGAAGTTCTACAGAAGGGAGGTAGAGAAGGAAAGGCGGCGGTTTTTGCAAGAGAGAATATGCCTCCACGCTTCGAAGCATCTGGGGATTTGCCGATGTAATTGCATCGCGCAGGAGGGTAAGAGAGGGCCACGACCCGACACCATCTGCCGTGAACCCATTGGTAGGGAGAATCAAGAACTGAGTCAAACTGAGGTTCTGTAAGTTGAAAGGCGACGATGCAGATAAAAGGATAGTGTGAATCGCTTCCCGGGAATTGTCGTCGCAGTTCACGATGAGACTTCTAACCGCCAAGGGTTTATCTCGAGACATTGTTTCTACGGCCAAATCCTCCCCTGACCCATCGCTCTCAACGCGAAGTGTTTGGGAAAGGAGCAATTCTATTTCTTCACGAGTGGAGCATTGCCGGAGAAAGGAAAAGAAGGATGAAATTGAGGGGATGACGACGTCATGTAACATTATAGCGGTGAGGGGATACGAGGCAATAGTGTCGAGGACTGCTTGGGGTAGCGCATTCCAGGAAATTTGGTGGAAGACAAGGGTATGGATATTGTTAGCAAGCTCGAGAATAGCTAGAAGGAGAGGATGGTCGATAACATCAGTGTCATTGGAACACAAGCCCAACCTGCGAGCTGCGGCTGGAATAATGGGAGATGCGATGCACATGGCATGATAGCGCTGTATGCCTTCGGCGGTGGTTAATACGATGTTGTAAAACATATGTGATCTGGTGCGAGGAACAAAGGAGCGCGCAACCAGGGAGCACGCCGAAAGATTCTTAACTTCATCGCTACGTGAAGGAGAAGCATCCCACACAGCGTCGATTATAGCGTCAACGAGCTCTTGCGGGAAGCGTGACTCCAAAGTTTGTGCCATCTGTAAGCTCTGGGGTCAGCGAAAGCTAATGGAAAAGCAATTGTAGATTTTACCGAGGATATGAGAGAACTGCTGGCACTAGGTGGGTGGAAAGACGATAAAGATTCCGAGTCCTATGTATATAGGAAACTCGGTTATTATGTGGTAGCGAAACCCCGTGGGAAATTCTATTTATGCCATCACGGCGTTTGCCGACCTAGTAGCTGAGCTTTATCGTGGGAAAATATCTATTCATTGCCGGCAGTTGCCGACCTTGATAGCAATTGCTGGTCTTATTATTGGTACACTGGACATGGCGGTCTATTTGCCCGTTTTCTTTTGTACTGCTTATCAATGGTCACTGTTGACATAGCTTCTAGGTGACTCGCCAATGGTGATTTCTGGGTGATGCAGCATTCGACACCCGTGCTGAGGCTAATTTTGGCTACCTCAGGTTGAAGTTTCTTCACGGACGAAATTCTGTCGTAATGACCTTATCTTGCCCTTGTATGGCGACAGCAGCCTTTCCGATGCATACAAACTCTCACACCATAGACTCTAGCTTTCGCACCGATCCTTATGACCCTCTCATGAAAGAAACCGTATTGCTGACGGGCAGTATTTTGGGCGAGTACGCAGGAAATTCGACGGGTACGTGTCTCTGTTTCTTCCACTGATTATATTTATCGAATTGGTAACTAGGGTGCATACACGCCCGGATCGAATACGATCCTGTCCACGAAATGGATGTGGTGAATGTGTTCAAAGTGCAAAAGGCGGCAGGCCAGGTTCCTCTATCTCTGGACCATCGGTGAAGCCCACGCTTAGTTCACTAACCCTGTGGTCGGAAACGTGAGTTTTGTTTTATGTTCACGGCAAGCCTGAACTGGAACTGAGGTACCACCAGACACACATATGGCAGTCTCTGATACCTAACCTGACCATGTTCTCAGTACTTCAAAAGGGCGTGGGGTGTCGGTTTGAGAAGGTTTTGAGTACAGGTTTTGCAGTGTCCGCAGAATTTATCGTTTAGGATGTGAGCGTTCGTTTTTTGTTGTAGAAACACTAATCTGACGCGACCAGTAGTCTTAATACGCGATCGCCGATCTGAACGCTACGGCTGCATATGAGAGGGATGCTAGTATATTTACCGCGAGCAATCGTTGCGTGATGGTTGACAGGACCTTGCGACGGTCGTTCGACAAACTGGTATGGAGTCTAGATCTCCGATTTAGGATCCTCGCCATGATCTCCTAAAGCTAGTTTCCCAAGTGTACACTCACGGACAGCGAATCTCTGAGGAGATGGAGGCTGGGATACCTAGAGTGCAGGAGGCATATGAGAATGTCCTGTTGTGGCAGTCCATCACGCTGATAGAGATACTGGGGGAGGGAACCCAACGGAAGGTCTTTACCCATTACCATGGCTTTCCGTCTCGAGCGTGCGGCGACAGTTCATGATCATTCTGGGATGGATGTAAGTACTCGGTGCACGAATGGGCTGCCGAGTGTGAGTTTGCTATTTCTTTTGGTGGGGCTCAATTATTAATTGCATGTTCATACTGTTGCGAGCGCTTAGAAGTTATGGAGGGGCTCGAATGTTGGATGAACTCGATCGGGACCGCTAAAATGTCGTCACTTGTCCTCGCCTACAGCACCAATGAAGGAAAATGGGTTGTCATGTCATAATTGTCTGCCTAGGTTTTTAACAGCGGCAATTTTATGTGCTATGTGTACCAGCACAGAGCTCCCATTTGACATACCGTCGAAGGCAGACTGAAGGTGTTGCGAATGGAGAAACACTTGGCAGAGATATTCATACGTCATGGTGGTTCATTCCAGGTCTTTCTCGCCAATTTAGCCACACTCACTGGATACGGTTTCGATCTACCCAAACTGTCGTCCAGGTACTTCATGAGGGCTATTCATGGCTCCATTTTACGAATGTTGATATTGAATCGCACAGGTTATGTTTTGCTTCGACTGAAATGGCCTCTTATCGGGTCCTCGCAATGAGCCATGTGAGCCACAAGAGGTGCCCACGTACTTTTGACTTCATGGATTGCGACTACACGAGATAATATGTCGCCTTCTTGAACGGTGCAATCCTCTTTGATGCTTGCCTCCGATATCCTGCTCAATCGTAACATAATGTCTTTGACTCGGTTACTGAATGTGAGTGGGGTAATAGTGCACATAGATGACCCGGGGGTGTAGCGTGGATGATAGTCCACGGGCAACTGGATAGAAAGATCACCGGAGAGCGAGGCAAATTCATTGAAGAAGGCAGAACTGCCGTATGACGAGGATGTGACGATTTTAGTCCATAAGGAAGGACATGATCTCGAAATCTTTCGTCAGGTTGAACAAACATGGCCAAGGATCCATGGCCCCTCACGTATATCGGAGCTTTGAGAAGAAAGGTTCCCGAATATGTGGAGCAATGTTTCTCGAGGTAAACGCCGTATTGGAGCAAGAAGCGACTGAAAACAGGCGATGTCTCGCAAGATCCTGTCGCAACGATCTCGGATTTTGAGAAAGAGTGGCTCAATGAGTCGCAGTTTGTGCTCGAGACGGATTATACCATTTGTGGTGGAAACGTGAGAGATGTCGAATGACGAGCATCCAGACCGTAAGTGTTTGATAGGATTGACTGAAGGAAAGTAAGGGTGTATGGCTTCGAATTGGCATTTGGCGCAAGTGATATCCTGGGACTTCTCCATGGTATAAAAAAGCAGAAATTGTCGATAACTGGTGCTTACCATTCTGCGTTGATTGGCTGGGTGTCTGGAAGGATACGTATCAGAGAGGGAAAAGATCTGCAGTATAAATAGTCTGGATTAGAAATTCTCAAGGAATGATTACATATAATGCTCACCAAAGTTGGCATCACCTTTCAATTGTGTTGGTTGAAGATTAGTAGCGAGGGGTGCGAGTCGTTAATCATCCTAAATCAAACATTCATTTGACAACGCTGCGATACAGGTCTTATCACCTCATGCTGTGGTAGCATCGACAGAGGTCAGATTTGAACAGTAACAAACAATACATTGGATAGGAGGGTAATAAGCTTTTTTTTTTTTAAAAAACATGGGACTCGGATTTGCCGCTCGGATGAGTCGGCCCACATCAACTAGTACGTAGTAATGTTAAATTGTCCAGCTAGTCATGTCACTGAATTGACACGGTAGCCGGATCGTAGAGACAGACCCCAATTCGAAGCCTTTATCTCTTAGAAGAGAATCGAGTCGATGCAACGGGCACCGGGAGTCGGGACAACAGAAGGTACAGGGTTGCCTTTGATGCCGAACGGCATAGGCAGAACTTCCGTGACCGTGACTGTCACAGTTCTCCTTCAAACGGCCAATCGTAGCACTTTGCAAACGACCATCTTTATCTTCTTTCGCGACCATCTTGTCCTTGCGTCTCTCTATTCTCGCCAGGATCTCGTGTTTTAAATAAATGAAGTGTCTATGGGATTCAGTAATATGCGATACGCCTTGCCTCACGGTTGTTAGCGATATATATTTTCATCGTGCCTTTGACCAAACGTCTTGACCTAGCTTCTACAAAGATAAATCTTTGGCAAGGAATTCTCGACGTGAGCTGACGCATGTCCCGGCTTCTCGTTTTTAAATTCTTGCTGACCACTGCAGAGCTCTGTGTACAGTCGCCATCCAGCGACGTTTCTGCGTAACGACGGTAGTTTGGATTCTATGAAACATTCAGGTCTGCCAGTTCCTTCTGTCGTCAATAATGTCGATGCCAGATGGCATACGGCTTCATGTACGTTTTAGGACCATCATCGTTTTTCATTTAACAATCTCTTCGCATTCAGTGCAGTCGTTCGGTCATTTATGTCGTTGTTAGCACTCAAGAGGGTGTTACATGTGCTCTACGATCTCTTGTCATCTGTCGACCGGTGGCACGTCTTCAAGTTCTGCGGAAGTGTTCAGTGATCTCTGACTCGACGGGCCCTGTTTCGTCACTTTAAACGGATGCGTTGATTCTTAGGACCTATCATCTTCAGCAGAGACGCTGCGGTTATTGCAGAAGGCATTCTCAGCGTTGTTTTATCCTCAGAAGATGACTTACGGCTCTGCTCCACTTTAACTCGAGAGTTTCGGTCGGATTGCTACCTGGGACCGTAGAGAATGCTGCTGACATACGACTTATGATGTGCGGTAGCATTTGAAGTCGTTACTTCAGCATCAATCACTGTAGGTGTTCCGTTGTCTTTCATCATCACTTCCTTCACAGAGTGAATGCATTTACAGACAATGGGCCCTGCTCGTTTGATATTCGTTTCCGAAGGAGCGACCCGCATAATCATGCTTGCAGATGTGTCTTTGGATTTGAGCCATATGGATATAACGATTACTCACTCCATGCTACCGACGTTTCCTCCGCACTGTGCATTACGCTTCGGCTGAGAATACCCTTGATCCATTCCAAAGCACAGACGACCGGCACAACCGTAAAGAAGCGTGAAAAACACTTTCCGTTATCGGGGTGGCGTGGAAATGCGCCCGCTGCCTTCAGCTCCCCCCGCCGCACGGCCCGCTATGGGAGGCTGTAGCCGAAGGCCACTCAGGCGAGCTTATTTTCATATTGGCGCGGGACCAGAGCAGACCAGGGTTCATCACTGACTAGCTTGGTTCTAGTATTAAAATGACAATGGTCCTCTGTCTTTCCCTAGAGCCATCACCATGAAAGTCGACACCTTCACCATCGACACGCACTCATCAGGTAAACCGCTGAAGTGTGCGGCGAAGCGGTATCGGCCGCATGGGGCTTCTTCCGAGGGTCGACCCGCGCCTGGGCATATCCTGATATTTACACACGGCACTGGGTTTCGTACGTGTCGATCCTCCAATTTATTGGCCTAGACGACCCTGATGATCCCATTCAACAGATAAGGAACACTGGGAAGTCCCAATCTTACGGCTGTTTGCTCATAGCAAGTCGGGTGGAACAAGGGTGTCGGAGGCATGGTCGATTGATTGGCAGACTCATGGCGATTCTGCAGCGTTGAATGAAGCAGTGATCGAAGCGCCGGATTTTGAATTCTGTAAGCCGACCATCTGTGGTATTGAAGCCGGCTCTGACAGGGGTCTCTAGCCGAATTTGACTATGCCGAAGCATGTGCAAATCTCTATAGGACTTTTCTACTGGAGAATATCGAGAAAGGCTTGAACAAGGTGGTCCTTCTGGGACACTCGGCTGGTGCTGCGTCTGCGTAAGGCTTTCATCGTATGATTGTGATTTCTTTTCACCCCTTTGCAGCTCCCTGGCGACAAAGTTTTGTGACCACCCGCTTTTCGAAGCATTCATTTTCGTGGAACCGACGATATGGCCGGCTGAGATGGCTGGTGTGGATGCACCCGTATACAAGTACGTTAAGCGGGGAATTCTCACTCGTCGAGATCATTGGCCTACGAAGGCGGAGGCAAAACGTTACTTTGAAGGCCGTGCGCCATGGAGCTATTGGGACTCGAGGATCCGAGATATATATGTTGTGTGTCCTGTCCGTCCTCGCTTATGCTTGCATTGACGACTTTGCAGGAGTACGGCCTGAAAGCAGATCTTGTTAGAGGTGGCTGGACACTCAAATGCACGCCGAAACATGAACTGGCACCTTTCGCGAATGATCAAAAGGCGGTTGATGTCCTTCCTGAACTGAACAAGACGATCAAAGTTGTGCCGATACATCTGATCTATGGAGGAAGAAATGACATGTTGTATGTTTTGCTCTACTCTACCGTCTTCCTTTCGCTCGACCTCGTTTTCAGTTCACGGAAAAAACAAGATTCCTTGCTAGGCGGCGGCCGCAACTTTGCGTCTGTGACGAGAATCCCGGATGCGGGCCATTTGGTATGTTTTGCCGTTGTTGATCTGCGGATGATGTCTGATCTGAGGTGACAGGTCGTGCAAGAAGCGCCGGATGAGGTGGCGGATGTACTGTTCGGGATATTGAGAAAGCTAGATAGGGAGACCGGGAATTTTGAGGTCCAAGCGAAGTTGTAGGATGGGTCATGGCCTATTTATGGAAATAGATGTTTGTATTTATCTTATCGTACTATTCGGATACACCTAGTGCTGTAGCAGACGACGATTGCATATCTTTTGGTGATAGGGGAAATTCTTTTCCAGCATTGCGTTGCTACTCATGCTTGTTGGGCAGGTGGTTGTCGGCTCCGAGCCATGTTATCTATTTTATGTTTCGGAGCGCAAGATGGCAAAGACGTTTTGACTGATCGCACATGAAGTCATGTATTTCAGCCAATATCTTTCGCCTTAAGAACAAAACAGACTTTATTGAGGTTATTCACGGGTCGAAATAGTTGGGAAAGAAGGCACCGCCAAAGCCCTTCGCTATAACAGTGAGTTATTCAGCTATGAGATCAATTGTGTGATAAAAATACGTACAGTTAAACAAAGAGAAATGAAGCGTTGTCCAAACAGGCGTTTGATCCAAAGCAGTTCCTCAAGCTTGCGAGGAGCAGGTGCTAAATGCAGTGAACGATTATAAGCACACTGACGCGTCGATACTGGAAAACTGACCGAACATGTTATCAAAGAGGACCGTCGGGCTACCCAAGCCCGTATACCAACCCGGAGTATCTATCCTGTATGCGCCGGTGGTCAATTCCGGAGCCGTATTGGAATCAATGGCCCAAGCAAACCATGATTTCGCCTACGTCTCGTTTCTGGGAGGGCCATACAAAGCCAGTCCATAATCGTCTCTGGCTTTGGAGGCATCGCGAGGTGGCATTTGAGCTGGGGATAGTGAAGGAGGAGGACAGGGCGTCGAGCGTTTAACGTTGGCATTAGCTGGGGGAAAGGGATTCTTGCGAATCTGCTTTTCTGTACCCTGCGGTCCAGATTCCACAACCAATTGATATGATTGGCTGGCGCTCATTGTGTCCCATAATGCGTTGATTTCAGAAGCTGTGGCAAGGTGCTTTCTTTGAGCACATTCCGAGAAATGCTTGAAAGAAAAGTTGGGCGCCTCGAGGAGTTCGAGGTAGTACCGTCGGCGGGACGACCGAGGTTGATTTTGGTGATTGTTTTTGAATCCATGGGTGGCACTGCCACCTCGTTCCTGTCAATCCGAATGATCTCGCAGCATTATTGCCACCTCGTTCACAGCAACTCTTACTTTCCACTCAGATCGACATAAATATATTTGTTAACGAAACAACAGCTCAGTTAATCACACGGAATGGTGGTGATCAACTGATATTGACTACGCTACCTGTTAACGAAACAACAGCTGTAATACTGTAGCATGAGTATAAGTCAATGAAGAAGATAATAGATATACACACCTCAGTTAGTCACACGGAATGGTGGTGATCAACTGAGGTGTAAAATAAAGGTACGGCGAAATATATGCGGTGAAACAAAGGGGTGAAATCTGTACATATATAGTAAGTTCAGATAGTAGGAAATGAAATATACGGGCTAGGATTTATCCTCGACAATATTGACCGTGAACACTATTCTTGTAGCTTGAAGGGTAGCTGAGATGTTAACACTAGCAAAGGAGCCAAAGCCAACGAGGGTGCGTATCTATAACTTATTGCCTGTGTCCTCAACTAGTTGGTGAGGGCCATCGCATCTGCGTGGCAGGACCGAGCCCTATATTTTCCCCCCCTCCGAAGCCAAAACAAAGGGAATATTTAGCATGTAGCTGCCCATAAGCGGAAATAGACAATCTCCAGGATATTCGAGCTCCCAGTTGGCGTCTCCGCGGGGGAAACATCTGACCATAAACTCTGTGGGCGTTAGCTTCGTTCCGAGGTCCATCGGTAGCCACAGTCTGCGCTTGTTCCGCATCCTACACCATAAGAACTTAGAACCCGACGATGACAATAAGTATGAGAACGAGGACAAGGGCCACGAAACCAGCATTGTAGCACGCTGTTAACTATAAGAACTCAAGCAGGAGAATTAGAGGAAAAGAATAATGCACCTTCCCACAGTCTTGTCCTACCAAAGCATCTTCATTAATACCGGTGCTGAAGACTCCTCAATCTTGTCTGTAGATAGTGGCTTGGCATTATCTCCGATGCTGCTTCAAATGCGTGCGGAGCCCTCGATGATTTGTGACCGATGTCTGGAGGCCAGTTCATTCACAAGCAGGGTAGGTATTTTAAAGGGCAAGTTCCTTGACAAGAGTCTTCCGGAAGACAGCCAACACATTCTACGATAGGCCAACACTGTCAGATACTAACTGAATATTCCAGATATCATGCTTACTTTGAAATTCAGCCATGCAGCCAGGGCAGCAGCCGGTTGCTGTGATATCCTGATTGACAGCGCCACGATATTTGCATTGAAAATATGCCTGTAGATAAATCAGTCAGTTTCCGTGATAAAACGAGCGCTAAAACATACAGAAATACGTTCGTGCTCCTCTGGTACATCCCGAAATAGATCCAATAGGTGGCATTGCTCGCAGACCTGGGGTTGTTTTTAGGAGAAATTTTCCTTGCCATCTGTCTTCAGGGTAGTTCCCAGAGCATGATCCAGGCATTGAAACCCATGGAATCATGTAGACATTGAGGAAAGTAGCTGTTCAGGGGTTGACTATGGTTTGGGTGAGGGCAGGTGCCAGGTATTGTGCGACCAGTGGCAATTGAGCCAAACAACAATCGAAATTCATCCTCGGTCGTCCCGCCGACCTTAAGGTAGGGCAGAGCATCCTTTGATTCGGCTGGGGAGGGAGATGGCATGGACGCTATTGAGAACCAAAGATAGAGGGAAAATAACCGTATACAAGAGTGAAGGACTGGTAACAAAATGATCAGCTTTAAGTAGAATTCGATAATGGGCTCGGTTTCCATAAAGTTCTTCCCCTTGGCGGTGAAAGTAGTAGACTGGAATAAATGACTCACCCAACGAGACGTCACGAAGATGGGAGAATGCCTTCAAACCAAGACCGCAATTTGTTCTTTTGAATGTTTGCTTTGGCAAGGAAGTGCGTTTGATGTCCGTATGTTCCACATGTTTTGTAATGTGCTTATAGAGAGGGATAACCGGAGATTGCACATCTTGTCTGCATATGTCTGTCTGCAAATGTCTGACCACATCGTGATTCAGCGCGCCAAAGTACTTGTGGCTATGCGAGCCGCATGCATCCTCCCAGACTATGGCACTTAAGACTGGGGCCTCTTATAGCTGCCGAAGGTTTATGCTTTGCGGGAAATCTTATTCCTTTCATTTGGTAGTTGCAACGAGGTGGCAAACGCACCGTATTTTTGGACCTCAGAAGTTGATCTGTTTGTCTCGTGCCGTCCCCACGCCACTGACGCGTCAACCTTATCACGTGGATAGGAAGTCCGCAGCGGTCCGTCTTCCCGGCGGACATCTTCAACTAGCTCCAACAATCAACGTTTCAAACTTCGAGCTCCATGAGGACGGCTGTCCACTTCTGTAGCTTCAGCATGTAGCGCTAAGTGCTCATACCGGCATATCTGCCCTAGCAGGACATGTGGATATATGGCGTTGTTGAACCTGGTGGGAGCAATTTTGGAAAAATTCTGTTGACCTTTTCAGAGTTACAAGCTAGTGACGAGCACGAAATTTGTTGTCAAAAAAGTGTACTAAGACAGGAGACCAGCTTCGCCAATTTACAGCTGTTCTTTGTCCACCAGAGAGCAGGAGGAATGCCAGAGTCCTCGCTTCAGCATTGGATAGAACTCTGTGAAAGTTGAGAGACCAAAATTGGCTTCTTGTGGCGCATTCTGGTATGTAATTCTCTCTACCTGTGGAATTTATTCAGTCTCATAGCACCACCACAACGACCAATCCATAATGCACTGATCGATGCAACAACAACCATTCGAGCTGCTCCCTTCTATAACGGTGCGCACGCTTCGGTCTTCAGGCCTACAGTATCTGAGCTTCCGCATGCTCCTTTGTGAATCAAATTCGCGAGGACAAAACTTCGTCAGCAGTGTGGTCAGAAGGGCCCCTTATATACATTACTTGTTCGTTGCGTAAGGTATGTATCGATTTACATTGATATTCTATGCAACGTAACATATTTTAAGGTTCGCCCAGATATCACGTTTGCCATCTGAATGTTCTATTCTCTGTATCCCCGGACTGTCTCCCAATTAATGCGGCTAAGCAGGCATTGTCAATGCCCCTGTACAAGGCAACGGCGTCTACCTATCAAATTGAGATATTACTCAGGTGGCTCATATCATTGTAGCAATCAGCTCCGAACCTTTGCATTTGTGTCTCGAATTCATGGTCACCAACTGCTGGCGCACGCCGTCTTTCTTGAGAAAGCAGTCACCTTCGAGTGCACTGTACCGTGGATCATTCTGCGTCTCATATCCTGTAACATGAAGTAAGCTTGGGGAGAATTGAAGACAGTGTAGTATCGGGGTCCTTTGAGGAAGTAGAAATGTCCAAACTAGCTTCAGAATTCTGCATGGCAAGGTCATTTTTTTCACATTCCCAGAAAACATAGTAACATTCTCTAAGCTAGCCGCCGAAGTTGACTATATGTGTAAACTCTTCCAGACACTTCCTACGCTGTCGAAAGTCGCTCAAGGCTTCAAACGTGGCACACGTGCGAGATTTCGGCCTGTCAGTCCTGTCCGCCAAATCGTACATGAATGAGAGTCACCTGAGTTCCAATGGACATAGCCAAATGACCGCATGAGACCTCGTGAGTTACGTTGTCGGGGATACACAGAAAGAAGCTTAACTTGTAGTATTGATAGAAGCATCGAACCTTGCCGTTATTCCTCGGATCTCCTCCTTTTCAAAGCGTTGATTAGACGGTACGACGGACATATTCGTGGTTTATATTAGGCTCAACACCGAGCTGAGTGGAACTCTCTGTAACAAACTGACTTGCTCGTGAAAAGATTTTTTTTTTCGGGCTCTCTTCTGTTCCGACAATTTATCGACAGTTGCTAACAGCCATGTTTGACAAAGGATGGTATGAGAATACAGGTGGGACTGGACCTGCTGGACTCAACAACGATTGGATTTGATGTCGCTGTCTGTAATGTCTAAATGCCGCTTGCTTCTCGTTGGAATTCAAGCACAACCAAGCGATGCGACCGGCGCGCGAACGATCACGTGCTGAAAAGGTTTGTTAGGGTCTGTCGGACGAAACGGGCGGATTCGCCGCCTTTACCTCCAACTCTGATCATGGTGGACAGCCGAAAGACAACTCCATACTGGTGTGTGGCTCGGTCACTCGAGTTCCCGACTGAAACATAATTACATCTCCTCAGTTCGAAGCAACGTTCCTTCCATGCTAAAGACACGCGAACCCTGGAAGATTTGACTCATGTGGCACATAGCGTCGACTCGAACTTTGATTACAACCAAGTGACGAAAAGCCGGCTGTTCGGTAACTTTGTGAGGTGCGAAGATACATAATTCTCAGTTTGTTGCGAAGAACGTGCGCACTATGTCTCTCTGTACTCTATATATGCATCTCTAATCTTAGGACCAGTTTCTAGGCTGCTTATACTATGTCGGCAGACATTATAATGCTACCAAATTCTTACATTGTGGTTTTGAGACGCGAAGCATGATCGTTGACATTGAACGGGACTCGGAAGCCGAAAGATTCGGAGAGCTGCGCCACATTCTTTCTGTCCACTGAGCGTCCATCAGCCTTTTCTTCCCTTTAGATTCTCTGTGATAGACAATTTCGCAGGCCGGTCAAGCTGTATTAGCTAAAGCGAATCCTTTTCTGACCAGATGACCCTTCTCTTAAGAAGGAGCTCCCTTCCAGCTCTGGTAATGGCATATGTCACTCAAAAATCGCGTCACCCTAGTATATGAGGGATTTAGGTGCATTACGACTGCATCTACTCGAGAAGAGTCACGAGCAATGTAGGTCAAGCAAGCTTCGTCACACGCTTGCCTTTGATATACCCTTCTGAGATCTGCCCTGTGAGCCGCATATAAGGATGCGACAAGACATCCACATTTGTTAGCCCATCATGTCTATTGGCAGCTTGAGCGACACTCCTGTTGACTCACCAAAGACATTAATGGTTGAAGTCAACTCCTGTAGGTCCTCTCCTCCCACTTATGCCACCGTCAATTTCATATCCTGTTGTATGGACAGGTAAAACATCTCAGGTTTTCGTAACGGACAGCCGCATTTTGTCTGTTCCCGACCCTTCGGCTTCGTTATACGAGGGGGACAACGCATCAGTCGTGAGAAACAGCTTTCAATACTCATGGCAACAGGCCACGGACCTACAGCGAGGGCTTTCTGGAGGGTTATACCAAGAGGCTCTTCCGGATCCTAGAACGTTTCCAGACTCTTTCACTCTTCCATCTCCGACGGCAAAAATAAACGACCGAACGCCTCTCTTACGCCCAGCGGTATTTACGCCTGACATCGACCAACAAGTTCCGCTTCCAAGATACTTTCTTTCTGGATCATATGACATACCTACTGTGTCGTCTGATGCGTCGATCGCATCTTTGAAGCCTGGAGGGAAAAGCACTTTCGGGCAAACCGTAAAGTACCATCTACAGAGTCCATTGCATGCGCTTATACGTTTCCTTGTAGCTCTTCAATTCTATAGCAGTGTTGCTAGGTGTTGGAATGCTGGCTCAGCCGCTGGCATTTGCCTATGCCGGATGGCTGATGGGGACCATTCTACTTGTTTCCTTCGGTTTCATCAGCTGCTACACGTTCGTCTTTCCCCCCCTCTCCTTGCGCTGCATCGAGACTGATGACCACTTGACCTATCAAAGTGCCAAAATCCTCGCCCGCATCATTCGCTCTGAGCCCCATTTAAAGCTCTACACGGACATCGGGCGAAGAGCATTTGGTACACGTCCGACTTTGGTCATTAGTATTGCGTTTTTCCTTGAGCTCTTTTTGCTAAGGTCGGCGACCCTTTTGTTTATGTTGTCAACTTCATAACCTCCTGTGATATTAGTGTGTTGCTGGTGACGCTTTACGCGGATTCTTTAGAATCGTTGATCCCAGCGTATTCTTCTGCTACATACAAAATCTTGGTTCTAGTGATGTAAATCAATTGTCCGAGGCCTTCAGTTACTCGCTGATTGATGTTAGATTGATACCCACTCTATTCTTCCCGCTATCCGTGCTTTCATATACGTCCATACTGGGCATCGTTTCTTTAGTTTTGATTGTGGTGGTTGTATTCGTCGATGGCATCGTCAAATCGGACGCACCGGGAAGCTTGTGGGCTCCGGCCGAGACATCCCTGCGAGTTGATGGGTGGAACCATCTCGGAAAGGCATTTGGTTTATTCATGGCCGGGGTAGGGCATTTATTTCGTTGGCCCACACACTTTAACTTGATTTTAGTTTGCGGGGCACGGAGTACTTCCTTCCTTGGTACACGATATGGAGGACCCTTCTCGGTTTGATACCATGGCAAATTGGGCATTCGTACGTACCTTTCAAAGTGATCATAAACTGGGCTCACACCCTCACAGTTCTTCTCGACTTTCATTTATCTACTGATTGGTGGGGCCGGGTATTTCATGTTTGGGGTATCTGTTAGCGAGGAGGTACGCCGATCCAGTGTCATAAATGCATGCTACTGACATGGAGAAATAGGTCAGTAGAGACCTATTGTTGACACCCGGCTATAACGCTCGGTTGAATAAGATATGCCTATGGATGCTCGTTGTCAGTCCCCTGTGAGTATGATGTCCTGTTTCTATATCTATTCATGTCTGACGTTCAGTTTCTGCCCCAGATCCAAATTCTCCTTGGTCGTACAGCCGGTGAGTCTATTGGATAATGTGAATGACGCAAGGAGCTAACCGAACTCCAGCTCAACGCGACAATCGAAAAGTTGTTTAAACCTCAATGCAAACCAGCACATAGGGATCTGCGTCAACAACTTCTATGTATCGCTCAGCGTCTGTCGATTACTCTCTTGACCGTCGTTGTTTCAATCATGGTGCCGGACTTCGGACGAGTCACTGAATTGATGGGGTCCTTCTCCGCCTTTTTAATTGTTGTGATATGCCCGATCGGAGCAAAAATAGCTATCACGCGCGCATGTGGCTTCTTTGATATTCTCGTTCTAGGTATATCGTTTCTCGTGGGCACGTGGGGGACGATTACTGCATTCATGTAACGTCTAACTGCTACCTCGATATTCTACTGGTTTGTTTCAAAATCCGTTTCTGTTCGTTTACTGCGGTCCTATGTCATTATACAATTTATGTATCCTTTCCAAGCTCTGCCATTTATGTCCTGTCCAACTCCTTCGAGAACGCCAGCCCACCCTTTCTCAAGTTGCTCAGCCGTTGATGCGTCGTTGGCGCCAGATTTATGTGTCGCTCAAGCTTCCCAAGAGTGGCACGTTCCAATGGAGCTTCACACCATCTACGGGACTCGATCATGTCCATCACGGCGCCTTCATCGAGATTTTGAGTCCAAACCAATTCAATGGAGTTCAGAGATGAGAGAAATGGTAGCCCTGAAAGTGGCGCCGTAAGCTGCTGTAAGAGATCCTCATCGATAGGATACAGTAAGTGCGATGGGGCTTCAAGTAGTTCATAGTCGTTGGGATTAGGGTCATGGATGACGAGAGAGACAAGTTGCGGAAGAACTTGCAGTACGCTGATGATATCCATCCCTGAGATTGGAATCGCAGAAAAGGTAATGTGCCGTAGATATGAAGTGGCAGAAGAGACGACATCGAAAATTGGATCAATTCCGATGAGAGAATAGTTGTCGTTTTCCTCATCAAACGAGGCGTGATATATCATGAGGAGAGATTTCAAGGTTGGGAAACGGAGCCCCCCGAATGGTTGTGGTACGAAGGAGGTGCAAGATAGGTTCCATGTTAAGCCAGAAACAAGGTTCGACTCTGGCGCCCTACTAATCATCGTTGGCGTTGAGAGTGGTATACCGAGTATCGGTTTGGCTCTGATACGAGGCTGATCCATGTAAATCGTGAGATCACGGATATTTGGAAATGCGACCATAGCATGGAATAGGGAATCCAGGTCAGGACATATGTCGATCCGCAACGCCGTTATCTGTGCACGAGGAAATGACGATGTTCGAACGGAGTAGAGTTGTCTCACACGAAGATCATCAAAACTGAGGGACATGAGCTTTGGGGCGTTCCAGAAAGCAGGATAATCCCAGAAGGGTATTCTGTTCAATGGAGGAATGGTTAAGTTGTTTAATTCACTCAGATTGGGTAGGGCATCACGCGCAAGAGCGAAAAGCATGCCGATATCCTCTGTATCACAGAGATTGCGCGATAAGCGGAGACGAACCCATCGAGCCTCATGAGAACGAAGAAGTGGCACAAAAGCATACGCCCAACTCCATTCTGGCTTCGAGCTTTTCTTGGGTCGATATGTAAGGTCAAGGGTGCTTCTCTTTCCGCGGAAGATGATGGTAAGAGGCTGGATGCCAGAGCGATGGAGGTACAACTGGAGTACTTTCATGCGGCCATCGGCAACCAAGGAACTTTGAGTTTGCGTAGTGATGGTGATGGTGGACCATAGACGAGTATGCGAGAGTGAGGTCTCTCTCCATGACCTACAAACGCTTGCTATTCGCAGAGCTGCGGCTGGATACACGCCAGGGGTTATTGATACACTTTCTTCAAAGATATGAGAGAGAAGCTCGGGCGGAAGGTCGTAGATGGACGTGGATGAACGATGTCGATAGGAAGAGTAGGTTTCGATAAGTGATTTACAGTGGCGAAGGTTGTTCATTAGTGAAGTGCTATCGTCAGAAATCAATGTAGCCAAATGTTCTTTGTGATAATGCGACACATCTTCAAGTGTGTCCGATAATGCGCCAATGATATCGCTTAATGAAATCAAGGGAGTCGAGTCGGACTCGAATTTGATCACACTCTCTTCGGTAGAGGGAAGATTTATATCTAGAGAGAGATGGCCTGAAGGATTCTGGTAGATTCTCTGCAGGGCGTCCTTGATAGCCTCTGCAGCATGAAACAAAGAAGTCATGGCTTCGGAAGGAATCTACAGAGAAGGTGTGAGACTTTAGCATAAGTATCTCAGATTTTGATTGAAGAAAAGCAATGGAGGCACCTTTAATCTAGTGCGAAAAAGAATTAGCAATATCCACTGAGTGGCATTGACGCGTTCTTTGAGCGAACTTGACAGATACGTGAAAGGAGGGACAGCCGCTCGCTAGCTGTTAATGGTGTCGCAATGTCTACAAAAGTCTTTGAATGTAGGATACGGAGGAAGTACTGAAGTACTAAAGGCTAGTGACTGGTGACGGTCAACATTAGAAGTTAGAACCGTGCTAAAGATAAAAATAGAAACCTCTGTTGTCCTTACTGTGACACGTGACTGTGGGACCTTTATCCAATATTTGGCGGTTAGTCACAAGCTCGTCAACCGTCAACGATGTCACTTTCTCCTGTTAGCCTCGTCTGGGGATGAAGCTGGTGTCCACGGCCATCATTCTGATGTGTATTATGACTGCTCTTCAAGTTGAATTTTTGCGTCATCAACGCACTAAAATGGGTGCAGGATGGACATCAGACACCGTTCTTAGGCTCCTCGGTATTTTCTAATATCTTCTAATGGCACATGTCGACTCTGTAAACCGAAATCTCTCCGAGGACTGGTATAATCGTTCGTATTTTCGTCTTGGACTTCATATCTAGGGTTCATTCTTCTGATACCGAAAGACGCATGGCAGGCACATCGATCATCTTTACTGGAGTCCTTTGGTTATAAGGCCCGTATTAGCACTCAGCCTCTCATGTTGTGGCGACATTCATCAACGATCTCTTCTATCATTGTCTTGTGTCCATACAATTGATGATTCTGACGTCACGCAGGTACTGAGGCTAGATGATATCCACGGTCCGGATTCACACGCGGCTCATCGTACCCTTGGGTATATATACCATGTACCCGCACGAGAAAACTCGTCTCTCCGTCAACCATCGAAAGGCCCAGCTCCTTTATGCCCATCATGAACTTCACGTCCCTCTTGTTCGCCTTCGTCTCAGTGTTCACTCTGGTGCTCGCAATCCCCGTCAACCTAGATAAACGAGATGTCTTCGTCCCACCTATCTTGTACCCGCATTCTGGTACCGTATGGACTATCAATCAGCATCACAATGTTACTTGGTAGAGATCTGTCCCTCTGATAATTTTCCCAACATCGCTCATAGTACACAGGGACACATCACACGCACCAGTGAACATCACAAACTCCAGAGGCATCATAATGCTGCGCAAGGATAACATAGCTACCCCTCGTACGTTCTCCATCGATGTGATATGCACTTATTCGAACAACGAAATGTACAGTGATCCTTGCGGAAGGATTCGACATTCTGCTCGGGAGATTTGAGATAACGGTGCCTTGGGTTGTTCAAGGAGATGATTATTCTCTAGTTCGTGCGTATCCTATTCCTCTAATGATCTGTGCATCATTATTCACCCCCTTGACCAGTGTTTGGTGATTCAGGAAATTGGAGTGAGAACTTTACGATCACCGGAGCGGATATTTGAGCTGTTGGTTTGGGTGTGGCTTCGAATTTCTGGACAATCACACGAAATTGTATTACGTTTAAAGTCTTGATTAAATCAGTTGTAAATTTAGTCCTATCAATGAAACATGGATTGTGCGTAAATAATCTTGCTAATCCTGGAGTCGAAGGGTTCAGGCTGTTTATGGGCTTGAGATGTTGAACTGACACATTTTAAAGTCTATAGGATTCAACTTCATTTACCATTTCATAATTCCTGAGGTATATAGTTGCTGAGGGCCAGCTACCTACTATTTGATGACCGCCCTAAGCGCCTTCATTAGACGTAACATTAGGTCCGGTACAAAAAAGGTAAACTTCGTTCTATATCCACACATGTTGAAACTCTCCGTAGGGACGACCATTCGGTTCCCACCATTCCGAAATATCATTTTCTTTACTCGCAGCCGAGGAGCGTCCAATTTTAAACTTTGCATTGATAATGATGTGAGCCTGCCCATGACGACAAGCATCAAGAACGCAACTTTAGTTGACCAGGTACGAAGAGGATGATCAGAAACGGACAACGCCTGGTCACCCATTATCGCACAGGAATTAAAAATAAGGCAGCTTGCCGAAGTGGTCCAAAGCAAGCCCAAACAATGAAGATGCACAGTGCGCAACACCGTTGTATACTCGTTCGTCTGCAGTTACATACTCATTTTGGTAATGGCCTGGAACTCTGTAGAATCGCCAGATGAGTACGAGCTACAAGCACTGAGTCTTAAGAGACCATCTGATCATTATTTACCCTTTCGCCCAGCCTTGTAAGTTGAGGCCAATGTCCAGTCACATATTGGGATTGTAGTGAATATTTTGCACACACTGCTATAATGCTCGGATAGCGGAAAGAAAGGATCTCCTAATCTTATTACTGTTTGTCCCGTTCCGGCATTTTCGGCACAAAGGGTTGCTTTCTTACTTCCACCAGCTTGTTTGTTTTCACTTCCTCGTGATCTGTTGCTGCAACTACGTCCTAAATCAAATCAAATCAACCTTCACAGAGCTATACTTGTTCTTTGTGTACTAATCCAAGCATCCTTCCCAGTTTTTTTCTCTTGTAATGTCGTTTTCCAGATAACCTCCAACTGTGCTTCATGGGATTTGTCTCAAGTCAGTGATACCGCCGATTAAGGCCATTAGCCCTATCATTGTTTTTATTGCAACCAGACAGGTCGCCATTGCTTTTGTCCAGGGCCGTGATCACTACTCTTGGTGAACCTTTCGGAGCGAACCACGGCTATGTTAGCTAAGTTTCCCGTTTACTCGTCTATATACAAGTTAAGCCTTGACCCGAGGTTGTGCGCGAATAGCACGCGAGGCGGGTATACAGCTCCCCCAAGACCTTGTTGATGCAATCATCGACGCCGTGAGGTATGCACGAAACTTGAAAGGGCCCCGTTTCCTGCTCCTTGGTATCTCTCCGTTTCCTTCCTCGAACTGGATACTTTTTGTTTGAGACTATCTTCGAACCCACCGGAAGGAATCTCGTCCTACTGTAACATGTGTCTCAAAAATCCCACCATATCATCCAATCATCTTCGGCGAGATGCCTCTTCCTCGACAACAAAAAATTTTGTTACAGCACCTGTGATGATTCCCTCCCAACATCAATCCTGCAATTCACAACGAATATCATAACTCCATCGAAAACGCATCATGGAAGGAGCTATCCCGGGTGGTTTTGCGATGCGTCTTTTGGCTGATGATGCGAGGCTGAGTCCCGAGTAGCCTCCCCCCCCTGGGGAATAAGTAGAGTCGCTAACAAGTGACGAGAGCACCATCTAGCCGGAAAAGTCATAACTACCCTGCTTTCCTGCCACGTAATAGACACTAACATCGCTGATTTTACATGATAAGAATATGAAGTGTATATACAGTTAACGTCCTAACAGGGCCGCTAGCGTAGTACATCATTAGCCACAGTCCACCAAAACAGCCAGTTCTGGTGTACAGCGTTGTGCACGTAGCTATTGACCGCAATAGACCACGGGTACTGCGTTAGCGCAAAGTATCCCAACCATTAGTTGTGATCGATCCCCGAAGTATACTAACAATGTCACTGCACCTGTCACCGGTAGAGGCTACGGCTGGTGTTGCGTTACATTCGATTTCGCAGCAAACTTCAAGCCAGCGCCATTTTCCTGCAAGACGAGTCCTACGCATCAAAAGCCGCTAAAAGTCGCAAACATGACTCGTGTCGGATTGCGGAATGACATCATTTGAAGGGTTCCACCTTTTCTTGCCCACCGAGCGTGAGGGCTTTGCGATAACGAGAGGGCACCGTCTGAAATAGCATAGATAGCATGGACTTTGATACGGATGTACCGCTGCGGACCTGCAGATAACTACAGGGCTTCGAGACCTCATTAGGCCACGGATCCCTATAATCTGTTAGTAAAGGAAGATATTAAAAGTGCAGACACATACGTTACGCAGTCGTACATTGAAGACTTGCATTGAGGAAAGCATTGAAGAAATTTTCGTCCCGCTCAAGTGAAACTTGCCCATCGTTTTGCTGGTCGCTATTGCAACAACATGCAGGAGCTTGGCACTCGAGGACACATGCATCGTCGAAGGTTCAGTCACTTATGAGTACTGCATTGGGACCTAGTCATGAGCTACCCAGTGCATACTAAACGAGTTCGGCATGGCTGAAACGAGAGTTCTCGCATGCAGAGCCAAAGACGAAGGATCATCGCAATGAGGCGTGATTGTAGATGAACTATTCGAGACTGTTGATGGCCTGGACCAGGGAACGTGCAACAGAAATGCGAAAGAATAAATGGCTATAAGACCTGATCACTGAGATTTTGAAATGTAAACATAAGAAGGAGAAGTACGTACACACTTTCGAAAGATACTTTTGTACCAACCCTCCTCAAACAGAGTGAGTACACACGCGAAACAAGAATTCTGGACGTAGTGTCCCGCCGATCTTCAGTCTATATTATGTTGAGCAGCGGCAACATCTGAGGTCATTTTCTTCCCTGTGGTGTTTCTAGTACTGTGGTCCGTGAATCGACGAAGTCTTAGAGTAATGAGCATGACGTCGGAAAAATTTGACAGCTAATGATACATACACCGATAAACCCTGACTTTGGTTGAATTAAGGGAAGCAAGGGTGTCGATACACCGAGGCGTCCGGTTATCAGTCTCATTTCCTTCCTATTGTTTCCACACTGTTATATTGTTTTAGCAGAATACAGCAAAGGATCAAAACAGCGTACTGCTCCAGACCATTGCTGTCGACACGACCCCTTTAGCCTCAGAGAACAGCCGCTTCATTCTGGGGGAGATACAGGATGCTGCTCTTCAATGACAAAGGGGCGCTGAGCAGCGGACAAGAAAAAGAGTGATGATGGGTCAAGAGTTACGAACCTTCTTTTTCGTAATTCGATTTTCGGCCATTTTCAGCCCGAGATCACCGATGACGACGCTGACTCGGCATGTTGCCTTATCTAGTCATCCACCACAAAACCGTTTCTTGGGTTTACCTAGAAGAGAGTCCTGTAAGGTATTTATCTCGAGGCATTCTACTTCCGCGGTCCTGATAGTCGTTCTTACAAACGTTTCCAAGTCGGAAACCTCCCGTTTGCACCGTATCAACTAGCTTAAAAAAGGCTCCTTACGATCCTGTTTTATCCTCAGCGCTCAGCACTCAGGGTATATTCTTAAACGGCATTGAATATCCATCAATATGCGGAATGGTGTGATCTTTCAGGCTTTTCTGATGTTTTCCTTCTCAAGTGTGGCCCCTTTCTCTTGGATAACTGTCCTGCCCGTCGGCTGAATCTGGTGTTAGAAGATTGAAAAGTCTTTCATACCCTACGAGTGGGGCTGCCCTCCTGGAATGCGACCATGATTTGACACAGCAACTTTCAGTCACTACGCCAGAGGCTGTCACCCTTGGAATCCCTCAGTGCTCTCATTCGCTCACAGATCCTGCAAAAGTTATCCTTGGTTCTAGGCCATGTATGCGGTGCAGATGATTGAGAAGACGTGGTAATGTGCAGCTTTCCGAAGTCTTCGAAAATTTGTTGTCTTCTCAAACTAGGTAAGAAGTGAGGTAGCAAAGTGTATGCAAGAGATGATCGCTGAAGCGTTGGACTTCAAAGGTCGGGAACCTTTATGCATTAGAGGCCGAACGGACGCTTGGTTGGATCCACATATGATAGAGAGCGCGGATATTCTAGAGTAACCTTGAACAGGATTATTCAAACAGTACGTAGCAAGTTTCATGGCTTCTTTATACCATATTGACGTGAAACCAAAGGTGATAAATCTTTGAACTGCGGGGATGCCGAAGATTATCGACGACATTTTATTCAGCGCTACTACAATTACAGCTTCGCGAGACAGACAAAAAATTGACTGATGTTACAATAAGCAATTTAGGCGCGACTATGCTCTTACAATGGAACTCCAATCCATCCTCTCAAAAGTTTTCTTCGTATTGACCAAGGCAGCATCCTCGATGCCAAGGTCTTCCTTCGTTAAGATACCCTCACCTTTCTTTGCCCAACCGTCCATTCCAAATTCGAAGAACTTCATATTCAATCCCAACTCTTTTCCAAACACCGGACCAGCGGGAAACGATGCCTCGTAATCCTCTAAACCCTTCTGAACATACACAGTATCAACGCCATTAACCTCTCCCCATAGCTCCAGGACTTGCCCCATCGTCAAAGTCTCGACGGATCCAAGCACGTACTTCGAAGGGAGAGTGATCTCCGGCTTCGCCAAAATTGCGCTGACGAAAACACCCACGTTCGCGCTCGTGAGCCCCATCATAGGCGCTGCTGCGCTTGATTTACATGGCAACGCCCAGGCGTACTTCCCCGATTCCTGTTTTATGGGAGGCATAAAGTACCCGAGGTTCGTAGCATAAAATCCAGCCCAGAAGAATGTAGTCTTCATCGCCAGATCTGGAAGGGAGGAAATGATATATTCGTCGACGTGGGCTTTACTGTCGATATGAGGAACGGAAATAGCACCGTGGCTGGCCGCGGTGGAAGATGGCAAAGAACTCCAGACATAGTGCTCAAGAGTGGGGGTAGCGGCTGCGGCTTTAGCGAGATTCTTGCCCTGCTGGATCTCCCCATTGAAGGCTCCATCCGTTCCAGTAGTCGGGACCAGGGTCCAGAAGTCTGTTACGCCAAAGGCGGCCGACGCACCCTGACTAACGGTTAGCGCTCTTCGATAAGGAATAGTGTATTGAACAAACCTGGAACGCTTTGACGAGGCTTGGGTAGTCATTAAGGTCTGCAGCGACGACTTGAGTGCCATTTGCAGAAAGCGCTTTCGCCTTGTCACCCTCTGGGTTCCTAGTGACGGCTCGAACAATATAATCTTTGTTCTTTAGAAACGATGCGACGACGGAGCCCCCCTGCTGTCCTGTAGCACCGAAAACGACAATGATTTTGGGAGACATTATATGTGAAGCTAAGTGTCAGCTTCATCTTAGACCTTGTTTCTAAGGTGCTGATTAATCTCGTAGAACATGACGCTCGGGTAGCAGATGACTTCAATTAAATGCCTCCGGTGATCTCCACGCCGGCGTCCTTTCCCCGTGCGCACGCTAAGGGCTTGCGCAGACGTTCCTCCTGTTCACACTGGAAAACTAGGTCTTGCTTTCCTGCCTCTACCTGACTTGCCTCGTCTTTCCCAATTCTATTACCCATCATAAACCGAGTCCGGACGAAGTCAACTTCTACGAACTAGACAGCTATAATTGACTTTTCTGCTCAAGGACACATAATCGAATGCTGAATGGCTTTCTTAAATCTTTTACTGTTTACTTTTTTAGAGGGGAATTTCCTGTCAGAATCGGGAACAGATCTAGGGTGGGATGGCTTGTAATCCAGCCCAATATATTCAGTGAGAAAATGCTGTATACGAAAGAGAGTACGGGTGCCGAATTTCTAATTCGACAACTCTGAAGTAAGCGACCCCATGATCCTCTTATACCACCATATCTGTTGAATTGCCCCTACCATCATTCGCAGTGCTCTCTGCATCTTTTCAGTGCTTTTGTAGCTACGCGACGAAACGTACAAGAGGATTTCTCTGCCTCTTTTTAGAACAATCACAAAGGTAAGGATATTGATCTAAAAGGCTTTCACAGAGTGCGGCCTAATCTTCTCTAGAATACATAATTTATGGCAACTGCCTGACTGATGCACTGTCTGAGAACTTCGACATCAGTGACAACTCATCCCATTCCTGGTTTGCGCCCGGAGCTAATCCTAAAGCAGGAATATGAACAAATGCGTCTGATGCCGATGCAGTCCCATCTCGTCTTCAAAAGCTTTATCTGTTATCATTGAAAGTCTCAAAGTTCTCTCATAAGGTATATTTGGCAAACTATGCCTTCATTTGATGCACCACACACTATTTGTCACGACGTGAAGCACTGAAACGTATCTCTCTGGTACCAAAGACCTCTGCTAACCATCTATAGCGGAATATACGTCAACTACGCGTACTAAGCCGGAAAGAAACGTGTGAACCCGGCACTTCAGCACCACTGACTACTGGTTGTCACCGACCATCTGACGCGATGCAACTTCTACCATAAACCTGAATGTATTTTATAGCGACATCTCGTTCTACGAACTAAATAAAGCTAAACGCTCATCCCAATATTCTAAGTGAACAACGACCTCTATACGGTAGACACGCACACTCGTCTCAGGCACCATACACTGGGAACGGCAATGCCTACAAGATGATTCTTCCCTAAGACTTGGGAGGCATTCCGTGCTAGATATTCCTTGTGCATGGTGAACGTATGGAGGAAGAAATTTCTATTGTAGGGAAGATAGTTTGTGCGGTGATCGTGAATGACTTGTTCTATCATAGTTCGAACCATTAAGTCAGTCGCATGCACAAAGAGATGCAGTTGAAGTTGCTTCTCGTCACTGGCCATTGTCATCGAGTACACCAAAGCCTGAGGAACGTCGTCCACTCCCTATTAAAGCGTGCTCGTATACAGCCTCTGCATGGTACCTTCTCCCTCTCTCTCTCTTCTTCAGGTGACGCATCGTTTTCACGGTCATTGTCTATACCTGCCATGGACCCTGATAGTAATTGGAGTGGGGGAGGGGGAGGCGTACGGCACCAGTCCGTAGCAGAATGATACATCATTGACGCTTCCAAACCGTAATTGAAGATGTATTAATCCCTGGATTCTACCGTGACGCAATGATATATCCTCTACTGTGCTACCCAAAATAGCACCTCGTTTCCCCAGCATTTTTTATATGCCCTGGTTGCTGTTGGTCACGGTGGGCTCGCCTCTCCCATGCCTTGGTCCCCGACAGCTTCCCAAAAAGCTCCTTGGATCGCGCCAGGTCAGGTACCAAACTTATGATCTTGCTTGGCGATCTGGGTACACACTTCCAGCCGCCGGCCCAGATACACATGGCATGGATACGTCCATCAGTTCTCATTTCATGTCACCCGCGTTTATATGATGTTCCATTTGATGACTATGTTAAATATCTATTCTGTCAAACAAAAAGGTTTAACAAGTCACTATTTCCTGGGACAGTCTCGTCTGCTTCCTCCAGCGTGATCCATTCGTCTACACAGCACCGTTTCTATTCAAAGCTCGACCTGATGGTGACGTGTATCACAGCCTGGCATTTTGCAGCTAAACTCCTCCCTCCAGCGATGCACCCGTGCCGCCATGTGCAAGTCTTACACCAGTTTTTCCTTAAATCTAGAGCTCAATTACCAACCAATACAAATAAAAAAAGAAGCGGACGTACACTCATTTAGTACGCCGCCAGGCACATCACCAAGATAGAAGGTGTACCGGATCCGTTGAAGACATACCCTGTTGTGTGTCGAAGGCCCCCATTGTGATATCCAGTGGGCTTTCTCACTGCCAGTGTGTGTTACATTGAGCTTACTTGCTCCAAGTGCACTTCAGGTGAACAATGCCTCCCGATAGGCTCCAAAAACGGCCGTTGGATCATGCTAGGGATCTCAGATTCCTTTCGAAGATGTCCGCCGCTCCAAATTGGACTTCAGGTACACACCATGTCACTTGTTGTTGTTACCACGTCCGCTATCCCCGATTACTTTTAGGACTCGTGAAGAAGAGGGAGGGCTCGTCAATCAGAGAAATCCTGATTTGTCACTCAGGCAGTGAGCGGATAAGGACTATTTGCTTGTTGTGACTAAAACTAAGCCTGTGACAGTGCCTAAGTTCCGAGCACTTGTCTTCAACAATGAAAGCAAACAAAGACTCCTCCGAGTATGTTTCATCTATGACCGATATGGCTGCTAGAGCACTCTCTGTGTTCTGTGGTCCAAATCAAATTTATCAGTTCTGTGGTCTATGAATCGACTTTCTCCAACACTTTTAGCTGCTTGTCCTAGGAGAATACTTGAAATACCTGCAGCTTAGATCAAGGGCCTTTATTTTTGCTGTATATCCCAAGATAAACACTGAATTCGAACCCTGTGAACTGTGTCCGTGCCAATGTGGTGGGTTTTCCCAACGTAGTTGAGCTATACGGTGTCACAATCACCAATTTCCATCTGTTCGGAGTGATCTCTGTATATTACTCCATATGTCAGAATCCATTCTTGAAGAGCAAAGTACAGTTAAGAGTGGTGACATTTCAGTTGAGAATAACATAGTCGAGGCTCATTGAGCAATCTGCAAGCATACAATAAACATTTCTTCATGCCGTATCCCACAGTTACATCGAAAATCATTGTCGGTATGGTGCATTTTGAATGGATTTGGCTAATTTTGGAGCGTCGTCTGACAAAAATTAATGCCTTGCCCTGGCGACTTAGTAGGCTTATGGAAATATGTTTAATAATGATAAGTGATCATTATTTACTCAAAAGGAAACATCAGCACCATGTCAGTGTCTTTCTGCAACACGTACAGTGAAAAGAAGCTGGTAATACACAGGATTTGTGAATTAACAAAGGAAGTATATACTCAGCAGAGCTGTAATTGAAGAGTTGAGGTCAACCACCTGCATAGAATGCTTACACCCTCATTAATAACAGTGATACTTAGAGAATTGAGTAAAAGCCAGTGAATAAGTTGGGGCGAGGTTCAAGGCAAGCATCCGGTTCAAGCAATACCCGACTGACCGAACCAATAGGATTCATCGGCTTCTTCCGATCAATCCCAACCAACGTCGACTTTGTTGATTACTACTACAACCTCACATTCCTACTTGAACCCTCGCCCCCGACTACCAGGTGGATACATAGATGAAACATCTTCAGGCTTAGGCTTTTAGCTTGTTTCCCCAGGATTTTCCAGAAATACGCCAACAATCCATAGCATCTTGGACTCGAAACAAGAAGTCCGAGCAACTAAACCAAGTGACCTGCGAGGTGTACAACGTACGCTTGTCCTATTCCAGACCTCAACTTCTTCCTGATATGTCTGCAGCAAGGTCCACCTGAGGATTTCCATCTCCATCCTTTCACATCTTACCACCTGCGCATGACGATAGCAACAGAATAGCTGTACGAGGGGTGAAGCAGACGCAAGGGTGAGCTGAAGGAGATGTCAGTAATGAGGGGATCCGGAGGTGAGAGTGAGCAGGCTTGCTGGTAAGCCCTGTGCCCATCCTTGAAGCTGATGATAGTTGATTTAGACAGCGGTGGTAATGGATATTCATATATGTGTCTAAGCAATGGTAGCGTCGCTTTCTGTTTAGTGCGTGGACAATGTTCTTTTTGACTTTTTGGCCGCGCATACAGTGAATTAGATTGTTTGCGTTGTTTTTATGCTCATTTGTTCTTAGTTTAGTCTTCATCGATATAATCAGTAGTAATGTTAGTATTTTTGCTATCATTGATGTAGTATGTATAAAATAACAAACAAAAGATCACATAGAAAATCGGCGGAGGGTAACAGAAATAATTGATACAGCCCTATTTGGCGCGGTTGTTTTGATGGCATATCAGCAACGGGGCAGGGGGTCAACATCGGGCGAAGACGATACACGATCAATAGGGATCATAGATCTGGACCCTGGTGGCTAATTTTAGCCACAGGAATTTTTAGGAAGAGTCGGGGGAGTGTCGGGGGCGGGAGTGTTTGGAAGGGATGGTCGACGGTCGCAACGACGAGCAAGGTATTGGCCATCTGCGCAATCACGTAATACCAGGGGGGGATGATATATCACTCCATCGTCACGGTAGGAACCGTCCTTTAATGTATCATCATTGACGGTTTGACTCCGTCAATGATATACCTTTTCGTATGGATCCCTTGGCGTACGGTGCGTTCTATATTTTTCATCCCTTTGCCACCGACTAATCTTGGGACATCTAGTTCATTTAATCCAACCATGCCTTCTAGTGGGATTTATTGGGATCTTTTGGATGTATTGTGAGGATGATATCTCCTACTAGTGCATAATCGTACTGATAGTCACATAGGTTCACTGAAGACGACAATTTCAAGCCGTTCATATATGCGACGTACATATTTACGACGTTTCTCCTTTCCAAAGTGCTGATATGACCACCAGCGATGGACCTCTTATCCCTAGTGATCCTTTGCAAGAATTCGACGGCTCGTACTTATGGGTGTCTTATTGTTATCATATGTTCTTGCTGACATATTCCCCAGATTCAATGTGTTACCATCGATGCCACCATTTGATCGTAGAGAAGCTCATCATGATCAAACGATTGAACCATTCTTCAGCCCTTGTAAAAATCAAGCTCCAGAGCTCCTACAAACATTCCGCACCAACTTCGACCCGGATAGCACTGACATCGTGAACAACGATCCGGAGTCACCATCTGTGTTTGGAAAACGCCTCAGTTATCGAGGAGATGCCCGGATGTCTGACGGGCAAGGCTCGCACGTATTCAGGAAATTCCGCAGTATCGAAAAATTTGACACAAATTTAGGTTCTACTCAAGAGAGCTGGGGTACGGCAACAACCCTATATCAGGTGTTCGGTGTTCTAGGTTCGTATCCATAGATGTTTCGAACGGAGAGGCATCCATAAGAATAATGAAGCGCACCAGTGCCACAGACGAACGGCTTTGATGGAGGAAGCTTTTCTCCCCAAGTCATCGAAAGATTTCCGAGGTATGTCTTCAATATTACAACCCGCAGTATAGTGCCTAATCCCTTTTCAGTGTTCGCTATCATCCGTACAGTAGCGATCATACCTCTCAGAATCAGTCACATACTCTTTTAATCAGTGAAACGAATCCAGAAAGCACTCTGTAAGTGATATCGCTTCTTTGGTCGGGAGTGTGTTTGATTATTACACAGCTCTTCGACCTCATCTTTGAGATCGTCCGACGACAACTTAGCTTCTGTTGCCTCCTTTATTTCTGTCTCCTCCGAGTTTTCTGTCGATGTTCTACCATGGTAAGCTTCCAGTTTACCTTCTTTAGTTCCAAGTTGACCATTAATTTGACAGTTCTGAAGGTTTCCATAGAGCTGAATTCGACCCCAGACATCAAGAGATTTTGGCGCAAAAGCTAAACCTCCTAATCGACAAAGTCTTCTACTATGAAAATCTGCGGGACGAGACCATCCACATATGTCCTCTTGGATGTGGCACGGAATTCCCTGGCTATACGATACGCCAACACTTGAAGAAATTCCACAAAGGAATGAGCAAGGGTCCCCAAGTTCAGTGCAACCGAGGCCTCCTACCAGAAGGATCCAATATACAGTGCTCGGGGGAGAAGATGTCAGCTCAGTCTTTTGCACACCACTTTGAAGACGTGCATTGCCGTCGTTCGGCGCTTTGTCCATATTGTTTGGTGCTACAAACCCACAGGTGCAGCTTGCCCCAGCACTTTCAACGATGCAGTGCTTTACACCCCAAACGTACTACTAGGAGGGCACAGCCTGTGGTACGCCGATCAAAGAAACGTCGTTGAATGTCTCAGAAAAACCATAGATGCGATCACAGTGGCATAAATTTACTTGTATTATCCTTGTATCTTTTACAACATACGCTACCTTTAATATGCCTAATGACCACGACTAATTTTGTCCCGCCACGCATTTGACAATAGCAACACTAGGCAGCAGTTGGGCAGCAGTGCAAGACACATACTTCAGAGTTCAAGATCGGGACTCCCTGAAGCCATTCGGACCCCTCGAACACTACAGGTGATGGTTAAATCTTCAGACGTTCACGTAGGTTGACTATTGAGCCCTGTCGCTTTGGTCAGACCAGTCAGAGGAATATTTATTTCTTTAATTATTTTTATATCAATGTTTTCATCCGCCCGTTTTGCACCGGATTCGATCATTGTATTCAACCTTGATGATGCCAAGAAGCCTCACCGTCGAAGGCGTCAACATTGACGGTTTGAGTGAAGCTTGGCGCACACAATATATAACCCTGGTGGCTCATGTCTCCTTTATTGCTCTGTTTCCTTCTCTCACTCGATATTCCTCGACTGGATAAGGGTACGCAGATCAGGCTCCATGGAAATTCTCTTCGCAGATCTAATGAATGATTTTCGCAGGATTTTCGACATGTCAAATTCGACAATGACTCCGCAGCTCGCAGAGGCCGCCGCATACCTTGGTTGCGTTGCTCGCAGCGACCGTGATCCGGACATGCAAGGGTACGCAGTCAGGCTTTCCAGTACGTTATCCTCGATTGCAATTTCCAAAACTCCAACTTTTAATCTCTTGATGTAGCATTCATCGCGAACGTCATGTTAGGTGTGTAGTTGGTCCGCGTTTTGCGCTCATTGACTGATTCGTCCTGAAGCTATTCTGGTCAAGTGGTCGCATGATGAAGTGACGGAATCTGTGGGTGTGGTGCTCCTGCAGATGTACAGTATCCTGCTCGTCACGTTCATCGGGATGTCGCGAGGGAACCTCTCCATGGCCGACGCACATTTCGCACTGTCTATCACCGTGTCGCCCCTCTCCATTTATTTCTTACACTCCACTCTGCGTGTTTGCCTAAACAAAAGGAATACCCTGTATGAGCGTCTCGGAAAATCCAAACTCATGGTCGGCGCCCTCACTACGCTCATGCTCGCTCTTTGGATTATCCTGGACCTCCTCATATACTTCGCCAACGTTTTCGAGGGCGAGACTTGTGCTTCGCCCACCTTTATTGGATGGTTTTTCTATAGGTCTGTCACGGCTGCAAAGGCGCTGGAGATAACGATCTATTTCCTCCCGATGCTTCCCCTATTCTATCTAATTTACGCCCTTCGCCATTTTTCTGACATCCGCAATGAATATCGGAGGCACATGAAGAATGTGATTCCTTGGCACAGCTTCCGATGGGTTCAAACAATGTGGTTCGCTCTTCGTTCCTTTTTTGTTTCCCAATGGTTAGTACAGTCACAAAATACTCATCGTGTCGCCTCTGACATCAGGATATCAGGATCGTCATCACGCGCTCACATCCTTGGACAATCTTTCTTTGCATATCGCTTGGTTACATGTGTCGGGCAGGGACGCTCAAGATATGGATCGTCGACATGGATTTCTACTATTATAGGCTTCTTGCAGGCTTCCACGAATCGCTCTCGTATGAACCCCGAATTAATTATGATCCTCTCGGTTTCGGACAGGTGGGTAACTTTATATGCCTTGTGCCTAATTTATTGATCTGACAAACTTCTAAGCTTCTTGCCGCCACAGTCGCCCTCGAACCAATATATGCAGTCTGCGTTCTGACCTGGAAGAGAAGAGCGGGTATAGCAGCGTACCTACGCCAGCTTCCTTCTTCTATGTGGAATGGTATCGTTTTCATCGTCACGGGACACCGAAACCCGTGGAGAACTATGCGGGTATCATCACTGGACCTCTCTGCGATGCCAAGTCCGTTCTTGGAGAGCAAGCATGGAAAATTCATATTCGCTGATTCATTCGCCCTTTCGGATACGACGAATAGCCTAATGCGCGCTCCGATAGTGACTCCATACAATTCGTACTCCCCCAATCAAGCACCATCGGAAGTCAGACATGCGAGGCATCATAGTCACAATGCAATTGAATCACAGCCCTTACTTCCTGGGGCGTCCCTGAGTCCCGATTCAACTGCCTACATGCCCAGGCGGTATCGTCCTCTTCCTTCCCCTCGTCAAAGTCCCGAAGCGCGGCACACAAGATATAGCAGCAGCAGCTATTTCCCCGCCATTGATGCGCACTCTACATTCGATGATCCAAGCAGCATGCAGCCAACAACGCCCTATGGACCATTCTTCCCTCCGAATCGTCGGGAGACTTCGCCTTCTGCACCTTATGACCCTCCCTGGCATTGATACCCAACTGCCTAGTCTGTAACCTTTAACGAATATTGGTTTCTTGTATTCCATTAATTGGTAGTTTATCAGGCATGCACTTGGCCCGCAACTTCGGCCGACCTTCAAGCAACGTTGGGTTAGTCGCATTCCAGTATTTGGTACCCATCTTTTGGCTCGGATAAGCTCGATTCGTGCTTCATTGAAAATAGCACATTTGACCACAGATACTAATTCAGCGAGGATATATCCTTCTACAGCCATAAGAGATGCTAGTCACGGACGCAGGTAGTCATTTTTTGTTCACACCGTTTGCCGATCTCGGAGTTTCTGTGATCCTTCATGATGGTTGGGCTCAATGATTTGAAGAATAGCAGCGCCAATGAGGCTAGTCATCGTGCCAACCATGACGATATATTTGGGCACTTGGTCATGATTTCATCTCCTATATATGGATGACGTCTGTGAATCATAGAAGTAGTCATAAATGGATGGCTGAATACTCGAAGAAAAGCCTGTTCACAGTGAGGACACCCTGAAACCGAGATCGGACTACGAAGAGAAATCGAGAATTTGTTAACAAGTTTTTAGTCGACATGTATTTATTCAGCTACGAGAAAGCGGAATCGATGTAAGTAATTCAAGCCAGCTGCTCGACGATCCTTCACATATACACCATTATCCGAGGTCACCTTCTAACAGTTGTATGCCGCCTTGACATCTCCCGCTTTCGCTACAACCTGGCTGGTCAAATCCTGAGAACACGCCTTAGTAGAGGCCTGTATTAACCCATAATAAGTTCTGTAGGTTCGAAAAATCTCAACGAAATAACATACCGGACTAGCGGCATCGAGACGACCGATGAACTTGGTGTTATCGGTGCTGAGGCTGTCGGTAACCGAGCAAACGGCCGAGGGAGGGACATGGGCAGTGCCAAAGCTGCTCTTGGCAGAAATGAGACAGTCCAAGGCATCAATGATGTGGGGGAAGAAATCCTTGAGAGTGGTACAAATCTCCTGGCCGTCGGCATCGGATACGACATGGTCCTAGATTGAACTTCGTCAGGAAAGTCAATACCCCACTGGTAATTTAGAAAGCGTACGGGGACATCCGTGGTGGCGTGTTTGATTTGATTGTCTAAGTCCTGAGTGGTAGCAGCAAACCGCTAGTCCACATTGTTAGAGATGAATGGGGGATAGATGTATAGGAAGTACTGACCATAGCATTGACTTGAGTGGGGTCAGCTTTGAACGTATTGCAGGCACTTTGGATGGCGATAACGGTTTGTTCCATCTGTTTGATATCCGTCTGGAGCGCGGAAATGTCGCTGCGAGCCACAAGAGGGTTAGCCACGGCAAGGGCGACGAAAGGAAGGAGAAAGAGAATGCGGGAGAACATATTGAACTTTGGTTAGTACGACTACGGTGGGTGCAGTTGCTGGAGATATGAAGCTGCTGTACAAGGCATTTTATACTGTCGAGGTAGCGAAATCTGCGATGAGAGAAGCGTTTCAGCCTAGTCATGCACTCGAGCATTCACGCGGTCACAATCTTCGAATGCGTCCGAAAAAGATCAATATCCTGGCCGAGAAGGCCATATAATCACAGTTCAGTGAGGCGATTTCCTTCTTGAATCATATCAACGTACGAGGATCATCCTAACTTCTCCGATATGAGCGCGTAAGCATCACAAGATGAGACGTAGATCCTCAGCAGACAATGCTTAAATCCGTTCGAGTCGGCTTCTATTCCGAATAAGGTTACACAAAACTTCATATGAACGAACGTGGCATAGCCAACTCTCAATGTTCAACGTCGACTGTCGATGTACTCAAGGTGATTCGCCATCCGAATACACTAGACGTCGGTATAGCTTTGATTCCGAGTAGGAGGAAGGCCAAGTGACCACCCCTCGTGAGCTTGCGAAGTGTGATTATACGGTCGAAATTAGCTGAGAGTCGTTCTTGGTACTCGAAGTGTCTGACCACATCCTGCTTCTAGACTTTGGAGGTAAATTCATGGTCACCAGATATATGGCCACTGCGAAAAAGAGAGAAAAAAGACCAGGAAAGGATTAGATAGCTAAATGAACATGAACAGCATGGTTAGCAGCGCTACGCTGAGCGTAGCTCATCGTGGTGGCGAGGAAGTTGGTGCGGCAGAGATTACCGGGGGTGTTTGATTGCCGGATTCCCTGTCCGAGGCTTCGCAGCAAGCATCATGTTCAGGACCCGGAACTCCTTGCCCTCCATCGCTTTGTCTTCTCCGCAGTCATTCGATGGTCACCAATTTAGGACTAAGTTAATACATACTCTTTGCTGGCTGTGAGTATCAGAACCAAGCGCAAGCACTAGTAAGCAATGTTTGCTAACCATTACAGGATAAGTAAATCTTCCCTCTTTGGATACCATCGACCAGCGTTTAGGCAGGTTCGTTACTTATTTCGGAGTGCAATGGTTCCTCAATATCTGCTACGCCTCCACCCCGAGCCCTGGCCCGGCCCAATGTCCCGCAGCATCGGACCGAGTTTCTTTTTGGTCTTCTTGTTCCTCGACGGCGACATACATCAACTGATACGGTCTTGCCTGTTATTACGGTATGTAAGTACGGACGCTTTTGACTACAGAACGGCCTCATTGAGTTCATGAAAAGATTAAGACTAGAGGCTTACTGCAGTTCACCCTCATAAGGACTAATCCGAGTTGAACGGTTCTAGCGTCGACTCACGTGAGAGCCATGAAACTTCTCTGTATGTCGCCATACTCCTCCACATGAGCCAGCTCTGATTTAGAGAAAATGAGGAGTTCGGCACGCGTATTTTAACGAGCAATTTCTCCGACTCTTCTAAGCAAAGGCATCCGGTCTCTGGTGTGTTTCGACTGTAATTCCCACCGTGGGCCATGCTCTTTCGTTCATCAGAGTCTCTCGCGTATTTTACGGCGATGATATGAGTCCATGTGGATTTTCAAGACCCCTGGTGTGTTGAAGGCCCCGGAATGTATGGAGTCTTGACCTGTCGCCCGGCTTCATCTGAAGTCGGCAGTGTATCTGCCTGACTTTCGGTAGAAGGAAGCGGTGTCCCGGCAAAGCATTCTGCTCGTTGATAGTGCCCAGCATAGTCCTGCACCCTAATGTTGCTCTTTCTCTGACTTTTTTCTCTGTTGGATCTCCCGGAAGTCCGGACAACTCAAACGACCATCTTTTATTGTTTTATTGTTCAGGTATTTCATCAATTTCATTTGGTCTTCATACAAATTTAATTTATTTGACTACTCCAAATTTGCACCATGGCGTGCGATACGGTGCGAACCATTATACAGAGCTGCAGAGAGCATGAACAGAAGCCAAGCTCCCACGTTCTAAAATGGTACTTCCCTTGAAAATGTAGGACCGACGTAGCTTCTCCGATTTGAGCTGTTGGCGGGTTGATACCTACTGCAAGGTGAGATGAAGAAGCCTGAGCAGATAAATTACTTTCGAGTCGATTTCCAGAGCGGTGCGTCCGGTGACTGTCCGACCAAGAACGCTCTACTTGAAGGAGCCAAAGGCCATGAAAAATGCGTCTGTACTTACGTGTCAACGCGAATTCCCATCATTTACCGCCGACGTTCTGAAGATGATTTACCATCCGAATATACTAGAAGCCGGTCTACCCTAGATTCCAGCCAGGAGGATGCCAGGGGTCACCCTACGTGAGCTTCTGAGTTGGAATTATGTAACGCAAATCAGACTGAGATTCGTTAATGGCAAAACGTCTGAATAACTCATGTCTTTGGAAAGGGGACACGAGTAAGTAGTCACGAGAACGCCAGCGTCTTCGAGTCGTGACTGTCCCGAAAGAAATTATAGGTTTAACTTTGGTCTGAAAATATACCTGAAGAACCACTGTGTGTTTCGCACTAGACCTAGAAATTCGATATGACCGCACCACCAAAAAAGAGGCAATTGCATACCTGCCTAAAAGCATGCGAAAAGCATGATCATCGTTGTAGGGGACCTCAGTAAGGGTATTTCGATCTTGTACAAGCACAGGCCCTTGCAGCGTCCTTGAATGGAAAAGCATATAGCTGTGGAGTTTGATATCCTTATGACTGCCAAAAATAGTGAAAAAGAGTGTTGGTGTCTTTATAACGAGTAATGGAGCTAGGAAAGTGAGCAAGGTGAATTTACAGAAAGCAAGGACAAGATAGGACTTCCAGCCCAGTGCTATATGTAGAACAGACGTCTTGATAACTTGCCGTTAGCCCGACGCGTGTCTTGGTCGACGGGGGAAAGAAAGCCGGCGCGGAGATTACCGGACTCGTTTAATTGCCGATATACCGGTCCGAGGCTTCGTATCGTACCTCCATGTTCAACGTTCAGGACGTGGAACTGGATATACTTCCTCCCAGCTCTTTGTCTCGTCTACAGCCATTCCCTCACCATCCATTGCGTCCTCATCCTAGGCTCCCCGGGGTCTGTAATTCAATAAGCCCAAGTTTTGTATGCCCATCTCCCAACCGTGGTGTTCAAGATGATGATGCTCCGTCTCCCTGAACGCCATCCGTAAATGAGAAATGAGCTTTCGCTGGTCAATTGCTCCAGAGTGCAATGATTTGTCGAAACTAGCTACGCCTCGGCCCCGAGCCCTGGCCCAACCTTCCGCAGCGTTCGGACCGGGTTTCTTTTCGGTTTTCTTGTTCCTCGACGGCAGCATACTCCAGCATGCGAAGCAATACAGCACGACCTTGTCTGTCGCTGGCGCATGCACTTCTGGAACCCCTTCATTGTAGGATTCTTTCATTGTGTTCCGGCAAACATTGAGGCTCGAGGCCATACCAATTACCCTACTGAAGAGCGGCCCAATTTAACCGGTCCTTGTGGAACTCGAAATGGATCTTTATTCTATGTACTTCTCCATATTTCTTCCCATGAGCCAGCTCTAACTTCGGGATAATTGTGAGCTCAGGGCACCTATCATTAACAGCAATTTCCCCGAATCGCCTGAACAGTGGTATCTGCTCCCTGGTTCGTTTCAGTTATCATTCTCCTCGTCATGCTCATTCATGCTCATTCGTTCATCCGAATCCCTCGCATATGTTCACAGCGGTGATAACGAGGCCGTGTCGTTATTCAGGACCCTTGACGCGTTGAAGACCCTGGAGTCTGTGGAGTCTTTATCCGTCGTTCTTCCTTTAGACACTGGCCCTGACCAGCGTTATCGCAGATTATACACCCCAAACTACCCAAGCGGTGAAGCCTGACTCGATGTTTGCTCCGATTCATAATATCTACATATGGCGCCCCGGTTATCATCTCGTTTAAGGAAGAATGTAAGTTCTAACAGATTAGAATTTCTGATTTAATGGAGATTCATTAGCCCTAGCCCACCCCTCCATGATGTACGTTATGTCGGCTACTAACCAGCCCTGCTACCATATGGCTTGCCGCCATGCAGCCGCGTATTTTCTCAGCTCCCTATGGTCGCCGTACTACTTGCCATATGCTACCTTTAATCGTGACCGCCCAGCTGAATCAACATCGTCGGGTTTTCACGACTTGATGTGCAGATGTTTTCTGCAGCTCGGACTCACTTTCAGTCGACATCGGTCATCTATGATCCAGATCATCCTCAGAGCGCGCACGTCGCCTTCAGCACCCACCTCCGCGCCAACGCCGCTGTCACAACACGCGGTCGCTAAAAATGCATTTTGCAAAAAAAACATTTCGACGAGGGCGGTGCTCTCGGAAAATAAGTGCACCGTGCATAAAAAGGCTGGTCCCAGACTTCATGAAATCCCGTCGCTCTTCCTATCGACCTCTCGTCACCCAATAATGCGGCTTCTTGTTCACGTACTGGCATTGGTCTCTGCTGTCTTTGCTGCGGACGCATACTACGGAGGAGGCGGGTATGGAGGAGGAGGAGGGTATGGAGGAGGCGGGAATTCCCAGCCGTCATCTGCACCATGGACAGGCTATTTGTGCCCCGATAATGATAAATATGGGCATGCAAAGGTCGCCTGGGGTAGTGATTCTCCCCCCTACTCGGGTTCCATGTTTGGGTGCACGTAAGCTTCCATAAAACATTTTTCAGTTCATTTGCTAAGAGCGACCTCATAGGTATCGCACGGGCTATGGCGTAGGGACTCATGCATGCGAGTTCTATGTCGTGAGTGTCTTCAAGTGTTTTTTATGTGGGTTGAGTCCTCAGCAGATGGCCTTTAGAATAATGGCCGAGGGCCTGATGGCCAAGATTCGCGGTGTCCCTCAATTGCGACACACTACAATGGGAGGAAGAAGAGGTCCCCGTCGGCGGCGGCTCCTCCTACTCCTGGGGACTCGTATGCTACACGCAACATTATTCGCGGATCAGTAAGTCACCCACTTGTATTCAAATGGACGGATCTAACTTTTTTGGCTTAGAGAGAAGCTGCGCAGTTTGCTCGCTAGACTTTGGACCTTTTCTGCTTTCGACGGCCATCTTAGCTTTTATTTTGTTACTACTTAGCACTTTTATTCACCTTCGCTACACGCCTATCCATTCATTTAGTCTATTAGAGATTTAAAGAGACTATTTAAATATTTACATTTGCAAAGGATGCTAACTTACTCCGTTAGTACGAGCAAGGTGGAGCTTGGGTGGCACACCCTACGCGTCTACGCGTCGTAGTCACGTGTTGTTTGACTTTAGGGCGGGTTTTGTCTGATCGTCCGGCGCTTAGCCAGCGTTACTCACGTATTTCCTGAAGCGTCTTGATTCTTTCTTGACTCTTGTGCAACATCTCACTCGGTTGCTTACTCCCAGCTTGGTTTTGTAACTTGTCATCTCGTAACAACAGTCGATTTGTAGCCCCGCTGCCCAGGGAGAGGATTGCTTACACCAAATGGTGGCTTACGGCAGATTTTGGCCTGCCGAACACGACCCCAACACCGTTTCTCCCCGCGATTACGCGAAAAAAAGGGGTGTGAACCGCAGTCTGTCGCTTATTTGACCTAACGTCATATATGGGTAAGTTTCCCGGGCTCTGGACGTGTCTTCCTGAACTCTTTAATTTATGATATTATCTGCAGTCGTCTAGCACCTCTACGAAATATACAGCAATATGTTCAACGGATTTTTATCTATCTCTCGTACAGCTTTACTACGGACATCCAAGCTGTATCCTGGAAGATATGCTTGTTGATGCGGAGGTGGATCCCTACGCGGTGACCTTATGAGCGTCATGAAAGTCTGGCGCTATCATCAGGGCATTCATAGAGGCGTGAGGATCAGTACAATCGATTTGCGCAGTTAACGGTACGTGGCCCGGATGTTTTGAAAACACGTTTGAAACGTTTTTTGGAGTCAGTCGCGCTCATGAGGGTCGCCGCATGAGTCAGAGAGATCACAATTTCGGATGTCCACGGGGACCGGTGAAGTCGAACAAGAATTATTCAAGCGTCTTAGCAATCCATAATTATGCTGAGTTCCATCACCTTCTACGATATTCTTTCGAAGCTTTCAATCAATGCCTGGTTCCTCCATACCTGGAACGCCCGGTCAGATTCACTTCGTATAATTTTTTACCCGCTTCATTCTTGCCCAGATATGCTGTTGGTTATAAGGGCATTCCATACTGTAGTGGATGAGTCGAATACACTGACATCGAAGGGCTATGTCAAACATTCGACATCCTGGCGAGCGCCTCAAGATAGGAGGGTGTGACGCCAAACAGTGATACATTGCCCTTCTCTGCCATTCGTCAAACGCGATCACCATATTTGACTTTGTGGCTATTGTCGAGTACCTGGAGGTGGCGTACCCGGACACGCCGTGCATTATACCTTCTGAAACAAGGCTCTACACGTTGCATTCGGAACCGCATCTGAATCCTATATCAAACCTATAGTGACTATTTTCCATCCTTGCCATCGGCGTGATACTGCTTCCACGAAGCGAACCGTTCATCAAGAAAACAAGGGAAGAATAACCGGAAGTCAGTATTGAGGATTGCACCCGCTTGAGGAACGTAGGCAGACTCAATTGGCGGTACATAGTCGAGGTTGATCTTCGGCGAGTCGGCAAATGGATAACAAAAGCACGTTCGTTATAAGGGAGCCTCCTACGTTTGCAAACTTGACGATGTCCGCATGGAATCCCTTTCTTCGAATTTCTCTCAGCGAAGATAGCTCCGAATGAGAGATCTATTTTTAGCATGGCAGATTGGGGGAGATAGATCAAGAGTGTACAGAAGTACGAGGTTGTTCTGTGGGATTGTTCTTCGCAGTAGGAATATGCGGCCTCAGATCTATTTGGTAGGTCCAGGCCTCCCTTGTTCGTCCTGACGAAACCCGATGAGTGCTTCATATTTCCCCTAGTGGTCAGGAATTCAAGCTAACGGATGTCTAGCACTGTGAAATTTTTAGAATGCCGGCTGCTGAAAATGTCGACACGAATGTCCATGCGCATGGATCTTCGAACGGCCCCTCGTTCCTTCAATTACATGAAGGTCATACAAGGCGCCAATCCGTGAAACCATTCGAGCGGATTTATCCAGTCAAGGATTTCTTGCCTACCTCGTGAGTTGTTGTCTCACTCCGCGCATAAGTGGAAAAGAGAAACCCGTCGATCCACCGTCCGGTTGAAGCCATGTCGAGGACGTCCGGTGGGCTGCCAACCCCAACCATCTTTTCTAACTTTTCTGCCGGCACGTTCATCTTTCTTTGACGCATGCTAAGTTACACCCGCATGGACATTCTACAATCTTCAACCACCCATCGGAGCCGCGCTAACCAGATATCAACATGTTCTTCCACGTTCTCCTCGCCCTCGTTTCTCTTGTCCAGTCGCCAACCCCCTTGTTGTTCGAAGCGAGGTCTTCCCCATCGACGATGTTTCCAACATTCATCAAAACCAGTCTGCATATTCAAGACTGTATGGATGCAAGTCGTTCCAGTCTCATTTAACAAACTAACTAGTCCAGGAATACGTTTCTTCACTAAGAGACCAATAGCGAGGGGTTTCGCATCGTGACAGCCACCGTGTGCAGGTTCCCTCTTTGATGCGGCTAGTGCTGATTTGTGACAAAAATAGTGGGATTTCCGTATCATAATCAATTCGACACTTTCTTACACAACAGTACACTATCAACTTCTGTTGTAGGACTATACTAGGTCTAACCGCCTATATAGTGCAGGCTGAACGGTGTAGAAGCCTCATATAGGCTTTTATGTCCACACAAGAATGAAACATGAACTCATACTATACCGTATCGGAAAATTGCTCTCACCGATATCAGTCAGCAGTGGCAGAGAGAAAATCCGGATATCAAGCGGGCCGATGAAGCGGATGGTTGTGGAAAAGCTTATTCATCCAACACTTTACATCTGACGGCCATGCCGACGACCATTGTTTTCTACGATATTCCCTCCAAGCTTTCCATCAATGCATGGTCCCCCAATACCTGGAAAGTCAGGTTAGATAATCATCGCATGCCGATTTAACTATCTCATCGTTTCCCAGATATGCTCTCAACTACAAGGGTATTCCATATCGTACGGAATGGGTTGAATACCCTGATATTGAAGGGCTATACAAAACCTTTGGCATCCCAGCCAGTGCTACCAAGAAGGACCGCGTGACGCCATACTACACTCTCCCACTTCTCCGTGACTTGTCGACTGGGGCCATCATATCCGAATCAGCTGCTATTGTCGAGTATCTCGAAGCTACGTACCCCAATACTCCACGCCTTATACCTCCTGGCACGAGAGCCCTGCACGCTGCATTTATAGCCGCATTTGAATCCCAAATGAGAGCGATAAGCCCGTTCACCATCCCTAGTGTCAATGCGATTCTGTCTCCGCGAAGCGAAGCGTTCTTCAGGAAAACGAGAGAAGAATCTTCAGGAGTCACCATTGAAGATATGATTCTTCATGGGGAGCATAGAACGAGTCAATTGGTGCTTGTGAAGGATGCTCTTGGCAAAGTGGACAAGTGGATGACGAAGGAGCAGACGTTCGTTATGGGGGAGACTCCTACATTTGCGGACTTCACCGTGAGCGCGTGGATATTCTATCTTCGGATTTGTCTTGGAGAGGATAGTCACGAGTGGAAGGAGTTGTCAACGTGGCATAACGGACGATGGGGGAAGCTGGTGAAGAGTTTCGAGAAGTACGATGCCGTTCTCTAGCAACAAGGTAATTTTCTGATATTGTAGACATCGGAGCCAAATTCGTTACTGTAATTCTAATCAAGCAAGTCGGCTTTAGCTCAGAGAATATCCGTGTTTGTATCGATCATTGGTGTCTAGTGCCGATTGGTATTAGGGCTACTGTCTTCTTTGTAACGAGTATAGAATGATCCCAGAAGCGAGGATGGTGCTCTTCATCATTGACGATGTCGACTCAAGTCTGTCTCAGGCCCAGTATTTGAGGACGCTGACGTGCCACAAAGCTGAGTCGCAAGTGGTAGTTGTACATGAGTGCCAGTAGTTGTGCCTGTACTTTTGGAGATGACTCCAATGTGCCTGAGGTACCGGCAGACGGACGGGATACTCTGGGTAACGATTAGCAATCGATTGTCAGCACTCACGTGTCCATGTTTGACTTCTTACCAGTAAGTACTATCAACGAAATTTAGCTGCTAACGTGGGATAAACTCTGGGAAGAATTTGCCGAGTTTGAAATCGTTCGGTATTCTCTCGTCAAGGAGATGGGTGGGGCATCATACTAGTATGTTTGCCGTTGCGTACTGGGCTGCTAACAACCCCGTGTCTCAGACTTGGTGTCGCTACTCGCATGAGCAAATCTCAACCGTGATTTGAGAGCGTCCGGATGACCTGAAGTCTGTTATTACTACACGCAAATGTGCTTGCTTGGGCATCACCGAAAGCAAGTGCACTAATGCAAGCACTACGCTTTGTGAAGCAGGACTTTAACTCGATCGCAGAAGGTCGTACTCGCCCGTGTAATACTTATGCAATTTCGAAAGGCTAAATTTTAGTCTCCTTCTGAGTTCACGGTGACTTCGACGTCGTCAATCATAAAAGGAACTTTGTATAGGTTGGAGAGCGTTAAGCGCAACCAGGGCAAGACGACAAGCTAATGATAAATATACTTCATACATGATAGCGTCATGCCCGCAATGAATTACTGACAAGAAAGATTGTCGAAGACATTGTTACTTGTTGGCGAAGGTAAATTTGTTCAAGTCAACACATCCTAGTTTCGTCAGCAATTTCCGGTTGTTTCGGCATATGTCGTCACCTCACACACCTTATAAGAAATCACTGATTCTTTCGTCCTTCTTGCTCTTTCCAACCATGGCTCTCTCGCTGATTTTGAATAACGGAGTTTCCATACCTATGATAGGTATGTTGAGATTCTTTCTTCATGTTCTGTGTCGTTGTTTAACTTGGCCCTTGTAGGCCATGGCGCGAGTATTGATCGCTCGCAGCCTGACTTTGAACAAAAGGCGAGAAGCTGGCTGGCGACTGCGATACAGGCGAGCGCCTTATTTCTGCCGTCTTTATCATCACTTAGTAGACCTGTATTCAACCTAGGCGGGATACAGACATATTGATACCGCGGAGGTGTATAGTGTGTCCCAGATCATCATACCCCCTAGAATTATGTTGACCTTCTAGCTTTTAGTGACCGAAAAGGCTGTAGGCGAAGCCGTTAAAGAATCAGGAATACCTCGCGAAGATTTCTTTATCACCACGAAACTCCCGTGCGAGGGTTTCTGTTTGTCTCTCTGGTCGCGTTCTAATTGAAAGTCAGGATGTATCACAAGGATTGTGTAGCCGAGTCGTTTGCTAAGAGCTTAGACAATCTTGGGATGAACTATGTCGACTTGGTAAGTGAACATCTCTGCTTTATCCCTTTATGTTTACGACGGTCGTGCCAGTATCTCATGCATGCGCCACAAACAGTTCCATATGAAGGTTCGTTTTCTTGCTTTCTTCCATGTCTTATGATTCTGAATATCGGTCCAGAGGGAAATCCGTTCCCACTAAATCCAGATGGAACTCTTAAAACGCTTTCTTCCCCGACCTTCAATGAAGCTTATGCTGAAATGGAGAAGATACACTCTTCAGGAAAGGCGAAAGCGATCGGCGTAAGCAATTTTTCTATCAAGACGTGAGCTTTAAATTGTCTTGGACCGTATCTTTAGTTACAACAGTTGATGGTATGATACAGACTGGATGAGCTTTTGACAACGGCGACTATAGTTCCGGCTGTCAATCAAGTAGAGTGAGAAGCATTTTTGTATTCGCCTTCTTAACATCTAACAAGGAACAATAAGGATGCACCCGTACCTTGCGCAAAAAGATCTCCTTGAATATCACAGGACGAAGGGTATCGCAACAGAGGCATATTCTCCAGGGGGTGGAGTCCTCTCTTATACATGACTTGCTCATCTAATTCTGTCCAGGACACGGCAGTCTCATACGTGAAGAACCATCACTAAAGGCTCTCGCCCTCAAACACAGTGTGTCAACTACCCAGATAATTCTCGCATGGCATCTCTCCCGAGGAGTTATCATCCTACCGAAGAGTGAAAATGCGCAGAGGCAGAAACAGAATTTAAATGTACGTGTTACCTGTCACTTCGCCAGGTCAATACTGAGTAGGAATGCCTCAGCTTCCCACTCTTTATACACACGACATCAAGATTATCGATGGACTGGATCGTGGCGAGAGGTTGGTTGCGAAGCTTGACGATAATGGTATATGGATTGGATGGACAAAAGAGCAGCTAGGATGGTAGAAGAAGTGACGTTTTTGAGATGTCGGTAGGAAACGTCTTGGATCTCTGCGTTACGCTGGGACATCGTACAGTACCCTTTATGGCGTTCTTTGATTCTGAAGAGATGCTGAACAGTTCTGAAAGGACAGTGTTGCCCGATCAGGTGATCGTGTGGTGATGACGTATCGCGTTGTTTGTTCGGGCTTATACCCTCTCGTTTTCTTACCACCATCATCTCGCCTCTTTGCCTCGCGTCTATATCTGTCTTATTCTCTGTGAAGAATTCCAACAGAAAAATGTCTGTTTTTCAACAGTGGACTCGAATACTCAAACGACTAAGGAACAAATGGTGAAACTGAAGATAGAAAGTAACAGTTTGTGCCCGTATACTGCAGGCAGCGTGTTTCTTTGTTCATGTCTATGACTCAGCGATACCAACTCTAGGTGCAGCTCAAACTTAGCCCAACCTTTCCCAAACGTCTTTAGGATCTCGCTCGACTCAACTTAAGGGAAGGCATGGATCACGAATCGCAAGGCGCTCTGTACTTTTCACCGGCATGTTGAGCCTTCATCGGAAAGGTAAATATTATTGTCCTCACGTCTCGTGCAACAGTTTAATATGTCACGTCCTAGGATTTCAGGAAGCATGTCACATTTATGGCAAAAACCTGACTAGGTCTTCGCTGTTATCTTCATCTGATGACTATGTGGCTTGCCGTCTCCCCTGGAGATTGCCAAAATGCACCATTACGACGGGTAAAATGCGTCTGTAAGCCCTTTCCCGACTCGACAAGGTATACTCCAAGTGGAGGTGGCACATCGATGCTGAGTGTGTGAATGCGGTAAGCCCGACAACTATCGTGGACTCAGTACCATGGCTGACGGCAAATCTGAGGATGTCAATACGTTAACATCAAAACCGCCTCGACAGTGAAGCTTGCCTATGTTAGTCTAATTTGCGGCGTGTACCATGATACTCATATCGGACCCTGGCCATATTTTGGCGTCTATCTCCACTCAAATTGGGAACTTCTCGACTACGAGCACTCCGAAAGAGGTCATTCCATCGCCATCAGAAACGTTCCGCCGAATTTGACATACATTGACAGGGTTCACTATATAACGTCACATCACAGATTTCGTTCGTTCCTTATCCACCCACTGCCATGTACTGGTACATGGTTGCTCTGTTCTGTTTTCTATCAAGTATTTTGAACGTGCCGGTACTTGCAGTCCAGAAAATGGGCTTGACAGTCCCCGACTCCGCCGCAGCGTCCAGGAACGCAGTGAAGGATATTTTTGTCAAGAGCTACGATGCATACAAGTACGAATTCCTTTTTATCCGTTGCTTATTTTGTTCTTGAATCATTACAAAGACAATATGCTTGGGGACATGATGATCTGACTCCAGAGAGTAAATCGTTCTATGACGGGAGAAATGGCTGGGGTTCATCTATTGTTGACGCTTTGGGAACTATGGTAAGGCGCCGCAGCAGTCACACGCACTTCGGCTAACCTTCCCGTTGATGTAGCATATTATGGGATTAGACGTACGCAAGAATGATGTACCACTGTCTCGTTCTTATAACGCCACAGGATCTCCTCGACGAGGCCATAGAATACATCGGCGAAGTCGATTTCAGCGAATCAAAGACATCATCGCACGTTAGGTCTGTTTCATCCCCTTCAACGTCTACATCTTATCTTTACCTTATGCTTCCTACAGCGTGTTTGAGACAACAATTCGATACCTTGGCGGATTGCTTAGTGTATACGAACTCCGAGGCAATAAAGACAATAGTCTTCTCCAAAAGGCACAAGAAATTGCTGATAAACTTGCTTTTGCATGGGTCGGTGTAAGTTAGTCTCCCCTGCTTGCATAGCCTGCACTTATACTGCTGCAGGATAACGACCTCCCTTTCGGATGGATAGACTTTTCGAACAATAGACCTGACATTGCTACAGTAAATAAGCTAGTTCTTTGTCTTCGGTTCTTTTCTAATCAGTCGTCCTGCAGTCAAACATTGCTGAAGCTGGAACGGTAATTCTCCAATTACACCAATTCGGTGATACTGATTATTCTTACAGCTGATCATGGAATGGGCTACCCTTAGCAAGCTTAGTGGGAACTACACATATCAAGAACTTGCGGAGAAAGCTTTTAGGCACATAGCAACCTTGGTAGGTTTCAGCGCACTCATCCGAGATTGCACGCTTATGCTTTACTGTCGACAGGGATCCCCTCTACCCGGTAAATCCCCCTACGATAAGCTTTCACATCTGTGTCCTCACGAGCGCCTTCCACAGGTCTTGCTGCTCAGAGCATCAACCCCTCAACTGGAAATTTTGTCGGTGGATATGTAGTAAGTTTGACTTTTGCGTTAGTTGTAGCAACCTTTCTGACCGATTATCAAAGGCATGGGGTGGCGGGTCGGACAGCTACTTTGAGTATTTGCTTAAGTATCCGGTGCTTGTCAGCCTTGACGACCCCTTATATATCGATACGTGGAGGACGGCCGTCGATTCTTCGATCAAGTATCTTTTGAGGGTGTGTGCGTTGTGGGTCTGTTATCACTCTGTCTCTATAATGAGTTTTATAGCGTTCGACAGTTGGCGAGTATGTCTACACGAGCGAATTCGACGCAGCTTCACCGGAAGGAAAGCAGTACCGTTATATCAGCTCCCATCTCACATGCTTCCACGCCGGTAACTGGCTCTATGGTATCTTTTTCTCTCCCGTGCTATGTTAGATTGCTAATGCTTATTACAAGGTGGCACTCTTCTCGGTAATGAAACCATTGTAGACGCAGCCTTAGGCTTGATGGAAGGCTGCTGGAACAGCTATGCGGGAACTGCGTAGGTTTCCCATCCCATCGAAAGATTCGACCTGACCTCCTTCTCTAAGAACCGGCATCGGTCCCGAATCTTTTGCGTACATGGCCTCTGATGGGAACTATACTGGCGCTACGAAGCCTTCAGAGGATCAGCTTACATTCTACGAGGAGCATGGGTACTACATCACCTCATCGTATTATATCCTTCGACCGGAGGTCCTCGAGTCGAACTTTTACGCGTGGCGCATCACCGGGGACACCAAATACCTGGATCGGGCGACCAGTGCACTTGACAGCTTCAAAGAGTTCCTCCCCGGAGCGGTCGCATTTGATGGTATCTACGATGTGAATAATGTTACCCTCCGCCAAAGTCAATGATATGGAGAGTTTCTGGTTCGCTGAGGTATTAAAATATTTGTAGGCGTCTCGAGTTTTCTGAAGAGTCAGATAAGAACTGATTGTTGTCCCAGGTACCTAACCTTTGACGACCCAGAGAACATCAATATCGATGAGTGTAAATCTACAAACCGAACAATAAGCTTCATGTACTAATTTCTGTCTAAAAAGATATCTTCAACACTGAAGCTCATCCCTTGAAAGCCTCGCCGCCGCTCGCGCAGTATGGAAGTGATGCACTGGTACATAACAAGCCCTTCAAGAGTGAAAGTGGTCCCCCAGCAGCTGTTAGCCCGACTTCATATCATCATTCGAATAGCCAGGAAGAACGTTTGGTCGTACAAGGCTAGTAGTTCTCGATTAGTTGAATAGATCTTAAAGATCTTCAATTCCATTAAAAATATTATCAAGGTTCAAAGTAATATGGGGGATAGCTGATCTCAGCGAAGCGCTCATTCTCATTCTACACTTCGTGTGTCGGATTTGCCTGCTGCGCAAGAAGGCCTCCAAGTGCGGTCCGGTCAGTCCGCATCCACGTGTGCTCTAGGGCAGGTTTCGGAGGTTTCGCTGTACTTTGACGGTCTTCGGCGATAGTGCAGTCAAGTAGTTGGTGTATTGCATCCTCTCCCAGTTTAAAGCTGCCCCGCTTGAAGTACCTCTGTCTCCACGAAAATAATATATATAAACCAATGGCACAGGTTGGTGTTCTGTCTGCTCAAGACTGACCTTTAACTAAATCTTGTCAGCCACACGATCCCCAGCTTCGTCTCCTTGTATCTCTGAATATCATGCAGCGGCCGTGGTTCACTGTCAAGAAACGCCCCACGCACAAACACTTAGTTGGAGAAGCATCCAATAAAACACTCTTATTCTTGAATTAGATCTCGAAATGCTTCGTCTGTGACACCGACACGTATTCGGATAATGTATCTGTCGCTGCCTCTTTCACAGGCAACTCCTGCACACTCTATATTGCAACGAGCCGGGGTGTGGCCGACAAGGCAGACCATGACTACTCGGAACAGTTTCTTGCTGTTTGCCGCGACATCTTTGTCTCACAGGGCCACGTGCTGGCTGCAGGGAAACAAGTTCAACACGAGGATGTCGCTGACGGCGTTCATAAAATCATGGATTGCATCATCGATCGCGTTTGGAAACGTTTCCTTAGGAAAGTCGCCGTACTCAAAAGAGTATTCCTTGAACAGGAGGGCCTCCAGGGTTTAGATACCATGCTCCAAGCATGGATTACTTGGCGTGAAAAGAATGAGAAGCCGGGCGAGAGATCGAGGGATATCACCATTGTCGCTGACCGCGAAACAGGCGGAGACACTCACGCCCTGCTCAGAAGGGTTGTAGACATCATTCTCAATGATAACGCTCCTGCCCAATCACGAGAGGAACGGCTCAAGTATTTCATGCGCATTTCCACCAGATGCCTAGCTTTCTTCAATTCCATATTTTTCCAAGATGGCTGCCATCGCCACTTCCCGGAAACAGAAACATCATTTTTCTTTCGCCAGACAGTCAGGCGTCTTTGGAGGGTGCATATCTATTACTCCGGGGCAGTGATGTGCGCCACTACTTGGATGAAGCATTGTCGCGCCATCTTCAAAGTGAAGGAGCCGTCATTCTCTGGTTTATGGGTGGGAAATACGGTGCCGAAGGAAGTATCGATCCAAGTCGATGTTCGGGAGACACTTGCTGGCGTCCTACGCCGATGTGAGGTCGATTTCTCCGAGGACGACCTCGATTCGTGGTTCGAAACAAAAGTTCCCAGTGTGGATTCCGCCTGGCTGGAAGATCGACCCCGAACACTTCACCCACATCCTGAGATCCAGATGCTACATTATCTTCATTGGTTCGGTATATCGGCAATTGAGAACACAGTTGGATCGAGTACGCGTATGTGCGAAGTTTGCGTGCGCTACAAGATGCTTTACGAAGAGCTTGTAAAGTTCCCGGACAGTCTAGTGTTCACACCGCGGTTCCCAGGAGCGGAGTGGGAGCTCTTTAAGAAGGATTGGATGTTGCCTGTTGCTCCATCAGGAAACCCATTGTTACAGAATGCCGTAGATACGGTCGTGAATAGGGTTGTGGACGAGTTTACGAGGGCAGCCGAGGCTCGTTTCTCATTGCGTTTCGTCTATTTTCGTGACCCAGGCCTACTTAACCCGAATGCGCTCCACCGTCTTTATTAAATAGCGTGTTCCTTTATGATATTTTTTGTCAAACTGTTTTATGAATGTTGACTAGTATATAAGGCTTCTATCGAGAGATATTCGTATCCTTACGCCTTGGTGTGTCTTGCCCATAGGACATTAGCGTTCAGTCGGATTCCACTCATTTTAGTTCGCATCTAGGTGCGTATACCAAGATACCTTCGCTGCCACGCCGATAAATTGATTACACTTAGGTACGTCAGTCATATTCCCCTACACCCTACACCCCAAAATTAGTCAGATCACATCTGCGATAACACGAGAGAACTACCTACCAGACCGAAATGCTCTGTCTCCACGTACGAGAAACAGACACGCGTTGTCATCACGATCTTGCTGCAATTTTTGAAAGGTCAGCCTAAACCGGTTTTTGGAAGGAGTGAGCAACCGAACATACCAAGCAAATATCGTGGCTAGCTCGCTACAGGCAGAGATGCGAGTGAGTATAAAGTCGACGGTCTCACCTATGAGCGGTGACCTGACTTAATGCCGTCTGCATCAACATTAGCATCGATCTCATAGGCCCTACGTGTCAAGTGAGAAAACCGAGCAAAAACACTGACAGGTGGAAGTACTCCAAGATCTTGAGTTTATCCCAGAAAAGGTTATTAAATTTTGATTAGTTGAAACACGTTCTATGGCAAGTTTCGGAGGCTTCACCTTACTTTCTCGTTCTTCAGTGATAGTTCATCTAAGTAGTAGATACGTTCCTCAACAGTGTAAATTTACCAGCTCTTTCCTAGCCAGATGACATCTTCCAGTATATCTCAGTTTTACACAGCGACCGACTCAGGGGGCATCCTGTTTAAAGAATATTGCCGCGAGAGACATATTTAATCGAAGAAGCGTGAAGTCAAGTCAAGTTTGATCTCTTGCTGCCTTGTCTACGAATCTGACGATTATCCAGCAATGCATCATTACACAGCGCCGATCAAGACAACAATCTGCAATCCGAGAACTCTTGAATGGAAACAAGAGAGTCTGGGGTATGTGGGCTCTATTAAGGTTACATACCTGTATTGACAGTTGCCAACTTTGCAACGAGGAACTAAATCACTGTGTTTAAGTAGACGCGGCTTTGTTATCCAGAATGCCATCGGAAAGGACCCCCAGTCTCGAAATGTCGAAATGAACATCGACTTGATAACAGAGAACATTAGATTATGAGAATTTCTAATCAAGCCAATTCTCTTTGCGATATATCAGACTGAAACTTGAGTAGATCTGAATGTCATTCAAAGAATCATTGCGACAAATTCTTGTAATGGTACTGCCTAAGCATATCAATTTTGGGTCGCGGCAATGGACCTTGACTTCGTGAAGTAAGTATATCACAATGAACTACTCACTTACTCGACAGAGCTAGTGACTGGGACATGAAAGGTAAGTAGCATTTTTCTGAATCAGTACTAAGGTCTACCGTGGTAACCGGTCCGGGAAGCCGACATCGGGGACGCGTTGTTGATAGCTGTTGATAACAGTGGCTGATGACCCTGTGGGCTGATTGCATCTTTGAATTCTTACTATGACGTTCCTGGCCGACTTTTTTTCTGCGCCTGCCTCGCCTTTGCAGCTACTATCCGGCTTGGGCAAAGATATTATTTATTCTGAATATAGCTGGTACTGAAGACTACTGTTACACAGGAACATGCTATCCACGAATCACTGTTCAGGGCCATCACTACTGCCAATGAAGTGAAATAGACCCTCGACGAGATGAGGCTGGGGCGAGTACGTCTCTGTCTCCACAAATGCATCTCTGAACATGCTACGGTAGTGGTTGTCCGTCTACTCTCTGCGATTTACAAGACAGGTCCCCAAGAGGATCACTGTGGAATGGAGCCGGGCGCATATATGCACCTCATTTCACTCGTTTGTGGGCAGCATCCATTTCCAATGCATTTATAGAGGCAAATCGGCGCATGTGTCCAATACTTATTGACTACAGGGAACGCATTTTCCTCGCTTCTTCCACAACCGGTCGGTATCCATCGAGAACTGGGTTGTCACAGAATAAACGCCAAACACGAACTAGGCGAGAGACAGTGGCAAAGAGACGTGCAGGTCGTCGCTAGCACTGCTTCCCTCCGCGACATCGCGGTGGGCGTTGCCCAGTCACGAGCTAGCGCGTTCCGACTTCGCGAGGCGATAAGGCGCAGTGGTGCGTATCTGCCTGCGATATCATGGCTGGATTACTCTGTTGGCAATCGTCAGATCTCGGAATAATACTATTGCTTCTAATCATGGCTGTCCGAGCTCCAATCGACGGTCGGGGTGCATAGTGAACGAGGCACCACATCTGCTCTATGAGATTCCTATTTCATGACCTAGGGAGTTGACGACGGGCAGGTCACATTGGTAGATAAAGGTCTGTTATCGCCATCTAAACGACACCGTACCTTACTGATTTCTTCAGAGTCTGTTCATGTGTAGGCAGCGCTGAATATGGTACTACTACATTTGCCTATCTCGTAACGAGTCGTGCGAATTGTTTTCTTTGAAGTAATCGAGCAGGTCTTCAATCTCTGGTGGATTTATACCTTTTACAGCCCAGCTTTGAGAAAGCACACTCTCCGAACATCCAACGGTCAAACGATGCGCACTCCGTATCTTGTAGGGACACCGAAGATAACTTTTGTCGTGATCATGATCAGCCGTAAATTCGCTTGATCAACAACGGGACCTGTTTCACATTAATTTCGAAATCGCCGCTGGTCACATTTGTAGCAAAGGACGTCAAACTAAGTCAGCGATGTCATCTTCTTTCGTAGGTGCTTGCGAACGGTACCCTGTACTTTTCCTGATCAGGCCTCAGGTCCAGTCCATGCCGGGGATCGAAAAGGACTGTGTGGCCCAAGAACAGTGAAACCTTGTGACTACCCACCAAACGTGTCTGGAGGGTCTGTCTGGCTAAGATGCTAGCTTGACCGAACAGCCCGGCCCATGGCGCGCGTTATCGTTTTTGAGTGGCGCCCGTTTCCTGTCGATTAATGAACCGGGGACAAAGGGGCCATCGTTTGGTGCTGTAAATTCATTTTGTTGGAGAGAGCGTCGCTAATCTTCTACCTCTGTCGTTTAAATAGAAGCGAGCCGGGATTCTTGCGAAGACGTCGTGAAATCGATTGATAAGAAACGATGCTCCATTGGGCGGACTTCGCTTGATCAACGCTTAACGACCCTCGGAGTAGTTGCAAGTGTCAAGAGATTTAATTTCCATATGCTTGTTCACATCGTCTCGTCTAACGTCTTCCTTATTAGCACCAGCGCCATGCCTGTAAGTCATGCTAGTCTTCTATTCGCCTCTTCTATTGACTAACCTGTCGTCGGTTTAGACCGCCAACATTCAGCGCATCATTCTGGGTGGCGGAACAATCCCATGCAATGTTGTATCCACGTCCACGAGTAAGTCGTCCGCAGCCTTACAGCTCTTCACTTATAGCTTGACAGTAGTATGGTTTTGCGCAGGAGAAGGGACTTTGTTATGAAATATGGTCCAAGGACCTGAGACGCATTGTCGCGACTGGCTTATGGCGATTCCCGCGGTTTCGGACGCGGTTTTCTGTGCCCGGAGTTCCCCAAACGGTTTATGATGAAGTCCGGATCTTCTTTCATCACCCACGAAAATATTCCTGACTGCCAAGCTGTATACAAACGACTGGAAATCTGCGACTGATCTTGATGGCTTCGTCCATAGATAGCCCTGGAATCTTTCAAACGTACAAATAGGCACCCTCGCCGCTTAGCAGTCAAACTTCCCTCACTTCTTCTTTCTCCCATGGACTCAGACATGGAGAACAAGCACCTCGACGACAAGAACGCAATCCAGGGTAACCTTTTGGACGATAAAGCGGTGTTAGCCGACCCTGTGTGTTATTTTTGTCATTTGTATGTCCTGTACTAATTTCGGGTGCTCATCTTAGGACGTCGCCGGTCTGGATATCCAGGCCGTTCCAGCAGATGTCGAGGAAGCTGTGGCAGTTGCAGAAGCCATGTCTCCCGAGGAACTTCAAGAATGTCTCTTGCACGTTATTGATACAGTGGGTCTTCTCTCAAGGTTAGACGCTCTTCCTCACGCGCGTTGTACAGCATGACAAAGATCCGGTAAAGCTTTGACGAGTCTCTTCGTTCGTTCATTCATGGCATTCTCAGAACTTTCCTGCTGGAGCACTGTCACTTATCCGGTGAGTATGTTGCTGTATACATACTATTCTCAATCCGGAGCCATTCTCTCGAAATCAGGCAGTACCTCTACGATGATGCAATCAAAGCTGATGTGGCGGCGTATAGGCAGCTGTACGAGGACGTAAGGATCGAGGCTGCGATGATAACTATTGTGAGTAACTGTTAGATCACGCTTTGGTTGCCTTTCTTCACGGCCTGCTCTCTCTCTCTCTCTCTCTCTCTCTCAGAACTCCCCCTATGCCGAGGTCCGTGCGGTGGTTGACAATTTTGACGATCCCATGCTCCCCTCCATGACCTTCCGTGCTGGACTGATCGGTTTGATATACGTCGTCATTGGGGCGTTCATCAATCAGTTCTTCTCAATCAGGCAGCCTGGTATAAGTATCGAGGCCAACGTGGCACAGCTTTTGTTCGTATACTCTCCGGGTCAACTAACTTGTTCTGACTAAATACTCTCATCTAGAGCATATCCAGTTGGGAAGGCCCTTGAACGTGTTCTTCCGACACGCAAGTTTCTGACGTTCGGATATGAATGGTCGCTGAACTCGTGAGTATAGATTCCTACGATGGGTCAGAGCGCTGATCTCGTATATATCCAGAGGCAAGTTCAACATGAAGGAACACATGGTGATCACCATCATGGCGAATGTGGGTTTTAACCTTCCGTGAGTGCTCCGCAGACCACACAATTTTGATGTTAATTTTGCGTCAATTAGGTACACTACCAGCATCATATGGGTGCAATCCATTGAGAGATTCTTCAATCTAGTACGTCCATTTAATCTACTTCGAGAGGTGAAATTACAATGCATTTTTACAGCCATGGGCTAAGAGTTTTGGATACCAAATTCTCAGTGAGCCGTGGATTTAATATCTGGCAGGCGCACATGTTTTTACTGATTCAGTCTCACTATCGACGAACTTTATCGGTGAGACATTTCTCTCTTTATTGAAATGATTATCATTCGTGACAGGATACGGCTTGGCCGGGATAACACGCCGTTTCCTTGTCTACCCTTCGTGCGCGATATGGCCTAGTAATTTGGCGACCATTGCGTTGAATGTAAAGTTCTCCTCCCCCCGCTGCTGGTAATATCTAATTGGTTGGTGTAATAGCGTGCGTTCCATTCAGATAGAAATTTAATTGCGAATGGATGGCGTATCTCCCGGGTAAAAAAAATTGTTCTTGATTAATTCATGTTATACTCAAGGAACTCTTCGAAGATGGAGTTCTTCCTATACGCGTTCTGTGGAATGTTCGTGTACTTTTGTAAGTATAGCTGCCACTTCCCGTTCATTGTCTAACTGCTCGGTCATTGCTAGGGTTCCCAAAGTAAGCCTGCCTTTCCGCCGCCATTACAAACCTTGACATGTTCACACTAGCTTCATATTTCAGGCCTTGTCCTACTTTAACTGGATTACGTGGATTGCACCAAAGAATGCACTCCTCGGCGCGGTTACTGGCGAGTCCCTCATACTAATGATCGTAAACTTTCATCTGACGACCTTTAGGTGGAATCAGTGGTCTGGGTCTGAACCCTATCTCAACTTTCGACTACAATGTGCTCATTGTCGGAGGGGATCCCTTAATAAACCCCTTCTTTACTATGGCCAATTACATCGCGGGAGCTCTGGTCACAATGCCCATTGTATGTCATACTTCTCTCCATGCACCATCGTAACCTTGACTTTTGAAGATTGTAGCTCTCTGGGTAAAGAATGTGTGGTATACCGGATGTAGGTGTCTTGCGTGCCAATCTTGGATTTCTGTGTTGATAGTGAGGTAGATCTACCGATAAACTCCAATGGCGTTTTCGATAATACAGGAGAGAGATATAACGTCTCTATGGCTGTGAACGCGGAGGCTCTATTTGATGCGGAGGCGTATAGGGCTTATTCCCCTGCCTACCTCTCCGCGTCAATGGTTCTGCTGTACGGATTCTTTTGTGAGTTCTGGACCCAAATTTTGAATATTGTACTTATCCTTTATCTTTCAGTTGCTACATACGCTGCGACAATATCGCATACGGCTTTGTATCACCGACGAGAGATTGCGCTAGGATTCAAGAGTCTGATGAAGAGGAGTCCGATTGGAGAGAATAAGTTTGATGTACATAGTAGGCTCATGAGTGCTTATAAAGAAGTTCCAGAGTGGCAGTACGCACTGTAAGTTTAATTTCTTGCATTTACGCGACAAAGAATGCTGATAACTCCACTCAATAGTGTCCTGATTTTCTCTGTTGCTCTTGGAGCTGCAGGAATCGGCGCCTATCCAACATCAACCACACCCGCAGTCGTCTTGTACGGTATCCTCCTTGCTGTAAGCTTGCCCTTGCTTTACGACGCACAAACCTTTTGCTCATGCTGCCCTAGCTCGTTTTCTGCGTCCCCGTCGGTATTATCCATTCCATTACCAACGCCGAGATCACCCTGAACGTTCTCGCTGAATTTTTCGGTGGACTGTGGTTCCCAGGGAACGCCAACGCATTGAACTTCTTCAAGTCTTATGGGTTTGTCACCACATCACAAACTTTAAACTTTGCGCAAGACCTAAAGCTTGCTCATTACATGCATATCCCACCGCGGGTGACGTTCTGGGTGCAGCTCATCGCAACGTTTGTATCCACATTTGTTTGTGTGGGTGTGCTCAACTTTCAGCTGACACAAATCCCGGATGTCTGCGCGCCGGAACAACCGGATAGGTTCACTTGCCCAGGCGAGAATACGTTCTTCACTGCATCAGTTTTGTGGGGCACTTTGGGGCCTTCGAGAATGTTTGGCCGTGGTGCAATATACAGCCCGCTGCTTTGGTGTTTCCTTATTGGACTCGCGTTACCAATCGTGGTCTTCTGCTTCAGGGACAGAGTGGAGATCCTGAAGTACTTCCACCTGCCAGTATTTTTGCTCGGTTCTCTCATTTGGTACGTAGGATCTGTCGGAAAGATGCTAATGCTGATTTGGACCACGTTAAATTAGGGCACCGTATAATTTGACGAATATCTACCCGGCAATTCCCATTGCGTACGTGTTTAATGTGTTCATAAAGGAACGGTATCTCGGCTGGTGGTCCAAGTACAACTAGAAAGTCTCCCCGTAAGTATGATCCGGATGTGTTACTGACGCGTGTTTGCTTGTAGCGTACTAGCTTCGGCATTTACTTGGTATGTTTGCTATTTTGAATATCGGTCCGGGCTGACACCTTATAAAATGCAGCGCAATCGCCATTTCAGGTATCATCCAGTTCTTCGCAGTACAATGGCATGGTTTCAACATATCTTGGGTAAGCCCCTTATGTTCGCTGTCAGTAACCTATTTACTGACAGGAGTGATAGTCCGGGAATAACAAGCCGTTTGAAGGCTGCGACGGGAATGCATGTCCATATCTCGTTCTTGGAGACGGAGAGCATTTCGGTCCGGTACGTAGTTCCCTCGTGTTATCACAGATTTTATCTGGCTGATATTTCTTTGTAGGGTGTAGGGGAATATGAATGAAGAATGTAACTGTAATCAATTATGTGATAACCAAAGTATTTTGACCCATATACGAACTAAAATGAGCCTGAATGCCAACACCTGATTGAAAAGGCATTAAGGTCTGGATATCTCATGATAAAGGCTTCATAGACTTGTCGACAATGATAAGGACACAGGTCTAGACAAAATATGGACTACATGGATACAGTAATTAATAAAGAGGGGGGTACGCAAACGGGTTAAGTAAACCTGGATAACGAAGCTCGAAGAAACGCCGTGAGAAACGATCCTCAGCGCCCCTCGTAAACTCGCCCACAACTTTATTTACGACAGTATCTATGGCATCCTGCAAGAGCGGGTTTTCTGAAGAGTCTGGCAACATCCAGTCGTTCTCAAAGTACTCATTCCGCGCTCCTGAAAATCGAGGTGTAAACACTAGACTCCGGACATTTCAAAAGCTCTTCGTAAAGCTCCTTGTAGCGTTGGCAGACTTGGCACATCCGCTTACTTGATCCAACTGCGTTCTCAATGACCGTTATACCGGACCAATGAAGATAATGTAGCATCTGGATCTCAGGATGTGGATGCAGTGTTCGGGGTCTATCTTCCTGCGGAATGGAATTTCATATACCTTCCTTCCAACCACGAATCAAGGCTCTCCTCGGAGAAATTCAGCACCTTCTTTTGTTAAGAGAGGATTTACCACTTAACCAACGTTGGTTAAGTGGTAAATCCTCTCTTAACATCTTTCGCTGTAGGATTTCGGCAAGTGTCTCCCGAATGCTGAAGGGGAAACAAACTGCCTTTGGCTCCGTATTTTCCACCCATACACCAGAGAACGATGGCTCATCCACCTTGAAGATAGCGCGACAGTGCTTCATCCACGTAGTGGCAAACATCAATGCACCAGAGTAATAGATATGCACCCTCCAAAGACGCCTGGCCATCATGCGAAAGAAAAGTGACCACTTCGTTTCGGCGAAGCGACGAAGGCAGCCGTCACGGAGAAAGTTGGACTTTAAGAGAGCTCGGCAGAGGCGGTAATACGCATGAAGTACTCCAACCGTTCTTCTCGTGACTGAGTGGGAGAGTCGTCGCTGAGAATGATGTCGAAGACCTTTGTGAGCATGGCGTGTGTATCTCCTCCTGTTTCGTGCTCAGCGCAAGTAATAATATCCCTCGATCTCTCGCAAGCCTTCCCTTTCGCTGTGCGCCAAGTCTGCCAGCCTTGGAGAAGGCTATCTAAATGCTCGAAGCCCCCCAGCACAAGGAATTGTGCTTTGAGTACGGCAACCTTCCTAAGAAAACGTTTCCAAACGCGGTCGACGATGCAATCCATGATCTTCGTAGCACCTTCAGCGACATCCACATGATGGATCTGTCTCCCTTCAGATAGAACACGGCCCTGGGAGACAAAGACCTCGTGGCAGACAGCGAGAAACTGTTCTGAGTAGATATGGTCTTCCTTGTCCGCCACTCCCCGACTCGTTGCAATATGGAGCGTGCAAGAGTGGTTTGTAAGAGAGACAGAGACACACACATTGTCCGAATACGTGCCAGTGTCACAAACAAAGCATCTCGAGATCCAATTTAAGAATAAGAGGGTTTTATTGGATTCTTCCTCGACGGAGTATTCGTCTGTTGGCAAGAATCCCTTGATACTCAACCACGGTCGCAACATGATATTCAGAGATACAAGCAGACGGAGCTAGGGATCGCCTGGCTAACACGAGTTCAACACGAGTTAGTTGATAGTCAGTCTTGAACAGCAGACGATGCTCTAACCTGCGCCATTGATTTCTATGTGATACTTTAATCGCAACAGAAGCACTTTAAGCAGCTTCAAACTGGGAGAGGATGCGTTGAGGATGCGATTTGAATGCGATGATAGTACGCAACGTATAGGGGGATGACGTAATAGACTTTATGGACAGATAGAAAGATGGACCACCTTGCCACCTTGAGTGACGTTTTTCTGTCGGCATTCGGCCCGAGTGCCGATACAAGCTTGAAACGGAATACCGACTTTAACTGGTTTTCCGTCCATTCCACTGGGTATCGGAGGCCCCAAAAGGAGAAAGAATAAAAAAAGAAAGATTTAGCGTACCAAATCAGGTGACCACCGATGTTTGTTTGTTCGTATTATATTCAAAAGCTGATATCGATCACTATTCGTTCGCTTGACCCCTTGCCACCGTTTACCTTGCCATACGCTCGTTTAAGCCTGTACTACAGTGCATTTTCTCCTTCTGTCAATGCCCTGACATTTTTCAAGTCTCCTGCACCATCAGTAATGTGCAGGACACACTTTCTGACACTGCTATTCAATTGTCACTCAATGAGTCAACCTCATTGAAGATATCTGTCCTGCTATATATTATACCCTATTTCATTTTGATTGTCTTTCCTTTCATTCCTACTTACTATATATTATACTTCCTGTCATTACCCAATCATACATCAAATCATCTCGAGCTTAGTTTGAGGCACATAATGTTTAGCCAAATGGGACCTCCCACAATGCAATTGTATTGTGTATTGTTGGAATATGGCAATCTGGCATCATGCCAATCTGTCTTATTAAGGAAGAAGATTGAGGAAGAGTATAGAAAGTTCTAGTAAACAGTCCTTTAGTATATAAGTAGGTACTGTAGTGTACATCCTCATGCATTTGCAGAGCTCAGCCAAGCGCAATACTATTGGCTTGAACACTATGCATACATACTGGGAACAAACTTGATCCCCCATTTCACAACATGTATGATTGCTAGGGAGGGATACAAACAAAGTACATACTGGTAGATACTTGGTAGGTAGAATATCCATGCAACAAGGAGATACACACTATAAGTAAATGGGTGGGTAGTGAGCAACAACTACATTGTTGTGACTGCAGACATTTCAGTCGTGTAATTTTGTGATCTCTTCAGAATCAGAATCTGACTTGTGTGCTTAAGTTACAAGTGAATAAGAATCAGTATCCCAGTTCTGCTCCATCTGAGTATGGTTTGGAGTCTGTTAGAGTATGAATTGAAGTGGAATTTCTGAAATCTGTTCTGTCTGTCTGTTTCTGTGCTGCCTCTGAGTTGTTTCCATTCTTGTTGAGGATATGGTTTCACAGCCACTTAGGCTGACAGCTCACCATCTTTGTTTTACATTGTTTTGATTTCCATACTGATCTTCACTGTAACTTGGCTTCATACCACCACCACTGTCTACATATCTGTCCATGAATATATGTGCATTTGAGCCATTCCCCCATGTTTGTTTCCCCTGCCAACATCTATTCCCAACAAGTCTGAATCCAAGATCTGTTGAAGGATCAGAGGTCATTCTCATCGTTGCAGTTAGTTTTGTTAACCCTATGTGCCTGTGTGTAGAGAGCTCACTAAGTCAGTGCTTGTTGAGTGGTTAAAAGAGTGAGATCAGTGTCATCATGACTTGTAGTGTGTCCAATTGTGGTATAGGACAAGTGTCCTAGTGTAGTTTGAATATTATACTTCATCTGGAAGGTTGCACCTTGAAGTGTATCTTCTTTTAAAAAGTTCCTAGCCTTAGGATCAGTCTGAAATAAGTAAACACTGTATAGTGTTGAGATAATAAGGTGCTTTACTAGTTCTAAAGTACTAGTAGTCACAAAGTGATATAATCTCATCCCCCCATGTACTTATGAGGGTGATTGTATAGATTGAGTATTTGTGTGAGTGTGTGTGAGGTTTAGTGTGTATATCATGCTGTTACACATGCTATTCCACAGGTGCCCACAGCCAGCTTCTTCAGTGGATTAAAGCATGGTTCTATAGGAGGATGTGAGTACCCTATGTTGGGAAAAAAAAATGCTTGTATGGCCCAGAGGATGATTTGCAGCTTCCTGCATGTCTAAAAGACATTTCTTATGTGTGTTTGCTTTTGCTTTCAATTGCTCAAGCTCTGTGTGAAGAGGCAGCCAGAAAATCAGGAAAAACTCCGAAATTGAATGGAGAATCAATTTACTGGCTATAGCATCACTTTCTGCCTGATCCAAACTCCTCAGAAACTCCTCTGAGTATTCCTCCTCTGAAAATCTGTACTCATCATCAGCATCCAAGTCTACAGATGCTGCATACAGTGAATAAAATATCTGAACTCCACACCTGTCCCTAGCAGACTGATATATCAATCACTGTGGGATAGCATTAATCGTAATATATTAAAGGCCTGATCCTGTAGTGACTGGTTGATATATCAGCTGCAGTGGGGTCTAAAAATGTTGAGGTTAGGGATTGAAACGAGCACAGTGTAAAGAGTTGTAGCACACCAATGGCTGGGATAGTTGAATACAATGATTATTTGTTCAGAAAAATTCTAGGTACTTATATACTGCTAATAGACTATTTCTACAATGTTCTACAACCTTCTGACAATGTCTACAAGTTTCTACACTCAGTCAGCAATGAGCTGAACTTGGAACTTCAATCATCTCGAAGATTCCGGACTTTTCCAGATTGATTGCCAAACCTGGCATGTCTGATCGATCTCGATCTCAACACTCCCCCTCAAGCCAGGTAAAGTCCCAATCCCCTCGTAAATTTGTCATGCTTGGGTCGATGCAAACCTTTGGTAAAGATATCTGCAATCATATCTTCAGTTGGACAATATTCCAGCTCGATGATATCATTTTCAATCTTTTCCCTGACAAAATGATTCTGCACATCAAAGTGCTTCGATCTAGCATGATATGCTGGATCACATGCAAGGGCAATAGCGGATTGGTTGTCCTCATAGACTACAGTAGCTTTGTCTTGAATGTACCCTAGCTCAGTGAATAAATTCCGGTTCCAAATTGCTTGCCTTGTTGCATGTGCAAGGGCCGTATATTCTGCTTCTGTTGAAGAGAGCACCACAGTAGACTGTTTTTTCGAGCTCCATGCGAAGGCAGCACCTGCTACAAAGTAAGCATAGCCAGATATCGATTTCCTATCATCTGGATTGCCAGCAAAGTCCGCATCTGTGAAACCATGGCTGATTACTTCATCTCCTTCTTCTGAACAGTATACCAGCTCGTAATTTTGAGTCCCTGCAATGTATTTGAAGATTCTCTTCAAGGCAGTCCAATGGTCTGGTCCTGGGTTTGAAGCAAACTGACTAACAGTCTGTACAGTGCATGCAATGTCCGGTCTAGTCCCCAGTGCTAGGTATAATAAAGAACCTATCATGGACTGAAATCCATGTCTAACTTCGGGATTTTGACACTTTTCGGTGCACTTGTGCAGTATTACATTCGGGTCAAGTGGTGTGCTGACTGGGGATGCATCCTGAAGGCCATAACGAGACAGTATCCCATCTATATACTGTTTCTGGGAGAGGGATATCATCTTCTCCTCGTGATTTCTTCATATTTCAATGCCTATAATCTTTCCTGGCTCCCCAATGTCCTTCACATCAAATAATCCCTTCAACTGCTGCTTTACTGCCTCGAGTTCTTCAACTGTCTTTGTGAAAATAAGCAAGTCATCAACCCAGACTGTTATTACAGTCCTTTTGCCTTCGTTAACTCACTTGTAGACACAATGGTCAGCTTGTAGCTTGGAGAATCTGATTTCCGACATCTTTCTGTCAAATTCTCGGTTCCATTCTCGTCCTGACTGTTTAAGACCATATAGCGTCTTGTGCAGTTGACAAATACGGCCTGTACCATCGTCATATCCGTCTGGTTGCCACATATAAATTTCTTCTTCAAGTCTGCCATTTAAATAGGCTCCTTTGACATCCATCTGTGCGATTTCAAGGTCCTCTATGGCTGTGATTCCAAATATTGCCCTGACAGATTCTAGGCGTACTACTGGTGCAAAAGTCTCGAAATAATCGACTCCTGGGATCTGAGAATATCCCTGTGCTACCAGCCTTGCTTTGTATCTTGAAACATGCCCATTCTTGTCGAACATCTTCGTGAAAACCCATCTGCTACCTATAGGAGATCTTCCTGAAGGTAAATCCTCTATGGTGTATGTTTCCATCGCTTCTATGATGCTCATCTCCTCATCCATGGCTTCCTTCCAATTTGGCCATTCCCTTGATGCTTTGGCTTTGTTTAAGGTGTGAGGTACATCATCAAAGTCAGTTCCTTCTCCAGCTAGGTAACTCCGTACTAGATTTGCGAAATGCTGCTCTGGAGTCATCTCTGTACGTGTTTTGGGTTCCCTGGGTGCTGGTGGAAGTCTGGAATCAGGATTTCCGAGAGCTCTGTAGTTGTGGTCTCGTAAACTTCAGGCTGAACGGCGGGGTCTTTCTTATTGCAAAGTCGTATCATTAGCTTTAGTGGATCGTGCTGATTGTACAGATGGCTTCTGTATCTTGCTTGGATGCTTGGAGCTCGTCTCTGTGGGCCTGGAGTGACTTTCTGTGTCTGGCTGCTGCGTTTCCTCTTTGCTATTTGGTTCTTGAGGTACTTGGATGAGTCGAGGGTCGTTTTGACTCCTATTCTCCCCCTTGAGCTTCGACTTATCCATGCTTGCAATTTCTGCAGTCTTGGGTGGTTCTGCGAATACAAAGTTCCTTGATACTCGTATGGATCAAGTTCTGGGGTCATAATAGCAGATTGCCTTTGGACCATCCAGAAATCCGACAAAGGTGAATTTCTGTGACTTAGACTCGAGTTTTGACAAGTTCTTGCCCTCCATTAAGACCCAGACATCGCATCCGAACTCTCTGAGGTGGGAAACATCAGGTTTTTCACCTGTATTCATTTCCTCTGGCATCTTTCCACCCAGTGCTTGTGATGGTGCTAAATTGCGAATGCAAGCAGCATATTCCACTGCTACTTCCCACAGATATGACGGAAGTCCTTTTTCTATAAGCATGGCTTGTGTAAGCTCCATCAGAGTGCGATTGAATCGTTCTGCTACTCCATTTGATGAATGTGCATAGGGAGCAGTGGTTTCCAGCTTGATTCCCTTCTCTCTCAGCCAAATCTTGACTTCCTTGCTCACCAATTCCATCGCATTATCCACCCGAATGACTTTCGGCACTAAACCATACTGCCTTTCAATAAAGGTGATATACTCCTTCATTTTACCCAAGGCCTCGCTTTTCTGCTTCATGAACTTTGGAGTACAGTGGCGGATTGCATCATCTGTGAATGCAATGTAGTATTTCGATCTCTGGAGTGAAGCAACTCGTGCAGGTCCCCAAATATTGCAGTGAGTGACCTCTCCATGCTCCTGGCTTCGATGTTTTGCCTCCTGAGGGTATGGACGATGTGTCTGCTTTGCTTGAATGCATGCTTCACATTGGGATAGTGGTGGCTGAGTCTTTGTCAACAGAGATGATACCTTCCTTCTCTAGTTGCTCCAATCCCTTCTTTCCAAGGTGTCCATATCGAAGATGCCATGAATCCCAAGTGTCTACACTTCCTCTAGCAATGTGTGACTTCTCTGGGTTCGTTTTAGCTTGCATCTTCATGAGATAAAGCCAGTTCACCTTCTTCCCTTCTGCAAGCACTGTACCATCCTTTTGATGGAATACCACTTGTCCATCGCTGAATTTCGCTGTCAGGCCTGTGTCATCAAGTCGGGTAATCGATATGAGGTTGTTTACTGCATTTGGAGCATATAGGGTGTCCTTGAGGCGATGTATGCGAGTTTCTTTGCCTACCTTTGCTTCCAAAACAACAGTTCCTCATCCTAGGGCTTTAATTGACTGGTTTCCTATCCCACTGATTGAGGATTCCGTCAGAGAAGTAAGGTCAACGAATGAATTCATATCATTGCAGATGTGCGATGTAGTTCCAGAGTCTGCAAGCCAATCTTCCTTCGAAAATTTCGAACTGGGCTGCAAGTTATAGCAGTTATCAGTCAAGTCTTGGTTTGTGCTCGCTTCGTTCACCTGGTTTGACCTATCCTTCTTCTTCTTTCGCCCTCCTTGTCTTCCTGGACCTTTCCCCTCAGATCCACCACCTTTGGACCAGCAATCCTTTGCATAGTGTCCAGGTTTTCCACAATTCCTGCAAGTATCTTGGTCTGAATTGTCACTTCTCTTTGACACATTTGACCCCCTCCATGGATTTTTCCTCCCATGGCTATATAGTGTGTTCTCCTTGCCTCCTGACTTCTCCAATCTATGCCTGTTTTCCTCCAAAACAATGGCTATAAATTCGTGAGACGTTATAGTCAGATTGTTACCAGTAGAACCGAGATATGCAGTTGTGAATTGGTCCCAAGATTCAGGCAATGAAGTTATCAGCAGCATTAGGAAGTCTTCATCCGAAACAAGACTCCCAAGCATGCCTAACTCCTCCTGGATGCAGTCGCATTTCAGTGACATGTTCTACTATGTCAGTAGACTCATCTGCAGTCATACGATAGAGGCAACAGTCAATATGAGAGTATCCCCAGCTTTCCTCTAGCTTCCTTCACTAACTTTAGCTGCTTCCACATTTCAGGCTGCTGTATTGGCTCCAGCGATGTGAATCATCTGTGAATCACTCAATGTAAGCTCAATTTGTGTCTGTGCCTTCCTGTCTGTCTCATCCCATGTTTGTATACCCTTCATTTCCTCTGCTGTTAGCTTTTTGGGGTCTACAGGCACTGGCCTTGTCTTTACCCCTTCTGCATACTTCAGGAGACCTTGTTCTCATAGTATAGCTGTCACTCGACGCTTCCACGGAACCCAGTTGTCTTCCCGCAAGAGCTCAATGTGAAATAAGGATGATGGGATTGAATCTGATGATGTAGACATGATGTATGACTAGGAAATATATAAGTCGTGTAGAGCGGTTGGCTGTGTGTATTAAATTGTCAATAAATGATAGTAGGGTCGGGGCCCATAACCTGTTGAGGTTAGGGATTGAAACGAGTGCAGTGTAAAGAGTTGTAGCACACCAATGGCTGGGATAGTTGAATACAATGATTATTTGTTCAGAAAAATTCTAGGTACTTATATACTGCTAATAGACTATTTCTACAATGTTCTACAACCTTCTGACAATGTCTACAAGTTTCTACACTCAGTCAGCAATGAGCTGAACTTGGAACTTCAATCATCTCGAAGATTCCAGACTTTTCCGGATTGATTGCCAAACCTGGCATGTCCGATCGATCTCGATCTCAACAAAAAATGGTATTCTTTCCCTTTGCGAATTGATCCAGCTGTGCTCATCATTAGCAACAATGCCTAACCATCCTCTGCGCCTTCCCTTGACCAAAGCTTGCCAACTCGTCCAAAAACAGTGGTAGGATCATGCCTGGATTGCATTGGGATCAGTGCCAGGCATGACAATCTCTCAAATTAGTACCCAGGTACACACGTCAGCAACATTTGGTTACTTCCCAGTGTTCTCTGTCTTGATTAGTATTGCTATTACATGTCTTGATCATAGCACAAAATATGATTAGCATAACAATGTCATTTTTCTAAAACATATGAGTGAAATAATCAATTGGCTGCAAAAAGACCATCGACACCACATGTATTGCCATTTCCACTCAACATATGGACAAATATGGCTCCATATCATAGCCAGACTTTTTTCATATATCACTGACAGTATGTTTTATATCTTACAAAATAGGATTAGCAGCCCAGCAGTCATTTTATAAAACATACAAATGAAAGATAAGGTACATGTGGTAGTGCCTTGTTGCCCAGCTTGACTCAGCTGCCAACGTGCACATCATATCTTGTGTCCTTCCTCTCCTCATCACTTGGGTAGAGCGATGAGAGGGAATAGCCGTTTATGTATCTGTCCTCCCACTGAGCTGGATCGAACATGGGTGTGACAGACTCTGCAGTGACTGTGACAAACTTGGCTGTATTGCAATGATGACATCACCATGCGAGCAGAAAACTATCGCTCTACAAGAGAGCTGTTTTGACCTATTTTACCCCAAATTTTATATTACTTGACTCTATAAGACTGCACCACTCCATATAGCTAGTTTATTCCACCCAAAACCACCTTCAGAATTTTTGTCAGACAAAGACACTATAAAGGCAAGCATTCAATTGATTGCAGTAATGTACACTGACTTTGCCAACACCTTTATTGGTAGACTGTCCACAAAAATATCTGGTTATCTTCAAAAATTAAATAGTTATACTCTTATGGATACTTTGCATTGTGGTAAGTGCCAAAATCTCCCTTTCACATTGCAAGTATTGATAATTATACTTTTGCAAGGCAGTATAGCACAGTGCAAGGCAAGCTTTTTGATGGAAATGCTCACATGGTGGATTCTAATGTGATCTAACCTAAATGATATTGGTCCATATTCCATCTGATATTGTCATGCTTTATACCATGTTCCATAGTAATCAGTTTATTTTATTTTCCAAGCTTCTAGATACTTTCTTGGCTCATGATTTCATCGTATTTTCGTCTTTGTATGATGCAGCATCAGTGCAATCTGCATTTATACTGACATGCATTCTTATGTATGTCATAACAAATATGTGATTTCTGCATGAATATGGTAATTACCTATTTTTTGAGGGTATGACAGATTAATGAGGATCTAGGAACAGTAAAGAACTGGAAGAAGATGCCCATGGTTCTCAGCGATCATTATTCGATGTCAGGGATTGCATAATATGAATGGCAGAGAAAGCGCGATTGTGATTGCTTTATTTTTAGCCCAAGGCGCACACCAACTGGAGCGCTTGGACCGCTCGTTGATGGTGGCTGGCAGGAGCACCCGACATTTGTGAGCAAGGGATTTCTGGTGGCAGGTGTGGTCACATGATGGTTTACCATTGTTGATATATCAACCATTGACTGCAGGAGTAGGGCTTTAATATATCACAATTATGTATAACATACAATCTTTGATATATCAAAACATTAGGTAGCTCTGAACTCCAGAATGAGACATACTGACCATTTTCCTCCTGGGATGGAATATCTCATGTCTTTTGGCACCAGCCTTGCTTTGGAGCATCTTCTAGTCTTGAACCATCCTTCACACCCCTTGGACATGCCATGCTGTAGAATACTGAGCCTAAAAATTGAAAAATGCGAGCTATTTATAAAAGAAATCATTTCAGCATGTATATCCTCATTAAATCACTAAATAAAACATGCCAGACTGGCACAGACAAGTTAGTATGATAGTAGCAACCCAGTAATGCATGTAGGAACAGAATATGCAATGGGAGGAAAGAAAGAATGCTCATGCGGATGAAACTCGGGACAATGGCAGATAGGCTATGCATAACATAGGGGCCGATGGCAGATAACTTTGGCAGGGAATCACATCTTGAGTGAATAACATCATGTCCATTGCATTTTTTACCACAAAACTTTACTGCATGATTCACATGAATATATACAATTTATACATACAAGATTCATGAGCTACAATGAACAAATGACGTCGAAATAAATTCTTGAATGCGTGGAACCCAACTTCCTAGTATGGGTATGGCAGATAACATGGCAGATAACATCCGTGGGAACCCAGTGGAACGGGCGGTAAACCCTTTAACTCTCTACCACGACCGATCCAGAAACTGGGCGTTACCTTACTTCCCATCATCACCAAGACGCATATGTGAATATCTCATGACGTTAAGCTAAACATGTCCTACTCGAACCGAAATACTTCAAGTGCTCGGAAATTTTCTCGAAGTCTTTCAGAGTATTGTCATTGCGCCCTCAGCATCTCACTGCTAATCGACGTTAACGTTAGCCTATCAATTGCTGCAGTTTATCATCGAGTCTAGCTTGAATTGCCCCTCAAAGCCTCTCTCATCTCAGCGCGAACGTTATTATCCTGCGTCTGTGCGACATCTATTTCCCGCTCCCACAGTCCTTGTGATACAGAACCTTCGTTCATTCAGGCTTGAAGAGCATATATTGCGCAGTTCCTGGTATCGAACTGCGCGAGGATGCTCAAAGGATACTTTCTGTGGGCAGTCGCTACACATTACCTACCGCCATCCTCTGATTGGCTCCTCGGGCTCTGTTGCTATCATTCCCGGAAGCGAGTTTGCTTTTTAACGCTTGGCATACCCCGGACTAATTCGTCGTCCTCGCAAATCTGATCGCAGTCGCTCGCAGTCTGTGACGCTGACGAGGGTCATTTCGGGAGCATGGCGATCGCATAGAAAATGTTGAGACAACGATACTCAACCCACACCCAACATCTCGGCAGGGTCTGACTTGTAAGTTCCCCTTGCCATGCATGCACTATCACCTTACCTCTCCATCAGACCCTCAAGATTTTTGGACACTCTTTTACTCGCAGATGTTTCTGCGGATGATTCTCGCGATGGCTCGTTCAGATGCGCCCGAGCAGACGGACTTTTACTGCGGTAGCTCCCCAACGATCATTTCCAATCAGCAACCATCTAAATTCCGGCACCGCCAATGTCTAAACCAGAAGGTCCCGCTACAGTCACCTGAAATCAAGGCTCCTCTATTGGTTCAATGGCTACCGCCTCACCGCATGCTTCACGTAAAATGTGCGAAAGAAAATTCGTCGCGGAGCGCTGCGCTTGCTACCACTGCGCACCGTTAAGGTATATATGCTGGACATGTGTTGAGTGAGTAGCTCCAGTACTATCTTATTCTCTCACTTTCACATACGACAACATGGTTCAATTCTCTGCTATCACTTCTTTCGTTCTTCTCGCCGCGAGTCTCACAGTTGCCCACCCGGCTGCTCATATGAGCCAGAGCGAACTGTCTCGTCGCGCCGAGTTCCATAAAGCCACGCGTCGCTCTCTGGGGCAATGCCAGGACCAGCTTAGGCGTCGCGGTCACCTCGAGAGGTCCGCTGCACGTCGCGCCTCTCTGGCTGATGAACTCCGTAGGAGGAAAGGACTTGCAGCTCGTAAGCCTCATTCTCTTTTGTCCTCCTTACTGCCCTCCTTAGCTGCTCTCGTTTTTAGGATCTCCTTACAAACGCGCCCTTACCATGGACGAGGTTTTGGCTACAAGCCACGAATCTAACACGACAGGTCTCACTGTCGACTCCGATCCTTTCGACGGAAATGCGTCCTGCGTCCTTGCACCGGAGGTCACCCAGGGTCCCTACTTCGTAGATGGCGAATACTGTTCGCTCTAACATCACCGAAGATCAGGAGGGCGTCTATACCTACGTCGATGTGGAACTAATTGATGTATCAACTTGCGAGCCGGTCTCGGATATTTACATCGATTTCTGGCACTGTAATGCGACCGGCGTCTACGCTGGAGTAGTCGCGTCTGGGAATGGAAATTCCGACGACGCAACCAACGTTGTAAGTTCATTCCTCTGCTAGACTCTGGAACTTGATGAATGACGACCTTCCTTCAGAATAAGACTTTCCTTCGCGGTATCCAAGCCACCAACGATGAAGGTTATGCCCAATTCGAAACCGTCTTCCCTGGTGCGTCTTTTGCTCTCGTTGCTTTCCTGCTTCTGAACTTCGTTACACAGGACACTATACCTCGCGAGCTAACCACATCCACATCATAGCTCATGGTAACGGAACTCTTTTCGACAATGGCACATTCAAAGCTGACAGTGATCACCACGTCGGTGAGTCGGGTTTCTATGACACCTTATGCTCCAGAGCTAATATCGGTTTTCAGGTCAATTCTTCTTCGACCAAGACCTCATCAGTGTCGTCGAAGCTACCTCTCCTTACTCTACCAACACCCAGGAACTCACTACCAATGCTAACGATTCCATCATGGCCGAGGAAGTCGAAGACGAGACAGACGGAATCGACCCTGTCCTGGAGTACGTCTACCTCGGTGACGACGTCTCCGATGGTCTGCTTGCGTGAGTATTGACCAGGTTATGCTGCAATTCCGAAGCTGATATCAACTTTACCAGTTGGGGTTCCATGGCCATCGACCTCTCCTCGAGCTACACGGTCTCCGCTGCTGCCACTTTGACTGAGGATGGTGGTGTGATGGATGAAAGCAGTGGAGGCATGGGTGGTGCCCCCGACAGCGGCAACGGAACCGCCCCTGGGAATAGCAGCACTACGTCAGCCTAAAAGGGCAGAGTTCTCATTATATGTACCTTGAATCTCGCTATCTAGTAACATCATCGTAATGAATGCAATATTTTTGCTTTTAAGTATTGATGTAAACGCTAATTGTAAAGACTCAAAGAGCGCTTATTGCGGGCCATATGACTTCTATTAACTCCAGCAATGGGATGCATGAACATCCAGTCGGAAATGAGCGTCAATTAAAATGATAGCAAGATATTCTTGAAGCTGTGTAGCCTTTGGCGCCTCATTTTACACTCGGGTCACTCGTAATGGCGAACCAGGTGGGAACCCGGGAGATGATCATATATCAGGGGGGTTCCAGTACCCCGGCCGATGATGTGTGATGTATCATCATGATTTCATTCTCCTTTCATTTGACATTCCCACATGCAGATTGACCAAGATTCCGAAAGCTTGAAGGATGCGAATAAAGGCGCGAATGTTATTGCAGAAAAGTAATACGTGCTTTGGCTGAAAGGAAGATACACGTCTTCTATGCAATGATATCAATACGCCACTGATCCTGACGCCGGCATTACCAGAAACCCAGAAGTCAAAAATATCTTCTTTCGTTCTTCTCTCCTGGGCCAAGTTCCAACCTTCCGTATCTTTTCCACCTCCGACCTGACCCATTTTTCGTTGTCTTCAGATGATGAATCGTACTTCCTACGCAGCTCTGCTTCCAGTCTATTTTGCGCACCATCGAACTCGTCGACGGCCTTCTGTAGTTCCGAACCAGGCCAATGACGAGAAGTCGCCTTTTGGAAGAAAACGGCTACGTAACAGCTCTTAGCCCCTTAAAATCTATGATGCATGCCGAAGGAAACGCACCTATTTTCCCACGGTGATGGAAGGACTTTTGGATCGTGTACAACAATCCGAGTAGATTACCATAGACTTCAGCGATACGCTGAATAGGATATGAGTGTCAGTGGAAGATGGTATTTATCAGGAGAAATGTTCTTACCAAGTCCATACCCTGCAGTGCATGCGATGGGTAATTGTCATACAATCGAAGCCGCCGTGAGACATGTTCAAGTGCAGTAGATCCAGGATTTGACGACGAACGATCATGAACTACACACTATTCGTACTGTATCATGAGATAATCTCTTTTTTCAAGAAGGAGGACTCGTCACCAGGATATATCTAATACAACCCCATATCATCGGAATCTCCGAAAGAGCAGAGCTGCTCCTGGTTGCCTCAACAACGCGTAGAAATATTTCTATGGGCTCGACTATACTCGCCACATCTTGGCCCTGATTCTGAAAGTACGAGCGAATCTCTCCAGAGCTTGAGGGAGATAGCGAGAGCACGTGTGTCCTGAGGCGACGAAGATGCACTTGGATAGCAGTATCGAATAGCTGACTGGACATGGATGAGCACAAAGAGACGCCGCGAGTACTCCGAGGTGACCTATAAAGCGGCCACGAGGAAGACATACATCCCGCGACGCGTATGTATGATTTTTCTCACAAAGGTTGATGGATGCCTTCGGACCTTCTCCCCGAGTTATACAGCTTCCTGATAAGCGCGACGATTGCAGCCGGGACCAAGATGATATGGGCCCCATTTCGAAGTCTATGTGTTGGAACCAAGGACAGATCGGCAGATCGGCTCTTTCCTATAAATAACGCACTGGTATGCAAGAAAAGACGTATACTAATTGCCTGCACACTCAAGTGTTGATAGACCCAGAGGTTGGCCAGAAGGAGCAGAATTTGCCGTTCCCGCGCCCATTATATGCAACATGATTATCTTGATTAGACGCTTTGTTACATATGAAACAGAACCGCACCGCATACAAAGGACTCCGACCGAAGTGACAAGTGTATAGCCCCTTGGCTATCTCGGAGACTCGGACATAGGGATACACGTCTGCAAACAGTAACTCTGTGAGAAAGGTAAAGGCCTTGTGTCGCTTTGCCTGACGCTCGCATATGTCAATGTCAATCGCGAAGTAATTCCCGCACGAGTCCGTCGCTACCGTCATATCTTCATCTTCATCGTCGCAATAAATCAAACGGGTTTACCTAAAGGAGCGTGCGGGGTTGCGGGATGTAAGCATCCATCATCCATCCCCTATTCCGAACACACATAGGTATCTGAACGTTTCGTCGCCGGGTGCTAATCGAAGGAGGGCTGTGGTCGAGCAGGTTGCTGATTTCGACGGCAGAGCTTTTAGTTAGATTTTGATTGTCCAATCTTCAACTTCTGAGGCTCAATGTCGCGATGCATAATTTTAAGCGAGTGCGTATGCTCTAGTCCTGAAAATTGAGTATCTGGTTCAATTAACCACTTGAGTCACGATATTTTTTCCTCGGATGACGTTGTGAACATGGTACATGCCGGGACCAATTTATGTTGTTGATCAGTCCGTGAGTAAGGGTCCGTGAGTAAGGATCCGCATAGCCATCCATATGAAGCGCTCCAGTTGGCCACTCTGTCGAATATATTTGACTTAAGAGTGTCAGCATACGAAGGAAAGGTAACTTGACTCTGGAAGATACGAGTCTCATCCTCGGAGTGGGATCGCTCTCACTCTCGTTGAGACCGGTACGCAGTTCTTCCGAGCCTCTATTCGACGCAAGAGTCAGTGGACGGGCCGTGATGATGACTCATCGCAATAACTCAGTTCCTGCAGTCCGGACCGATCTCTCCGATACCACGTGTGCTCTAGGGCAGGACGCTGGTCCTTTCCCACTGTTGTTTTTTCTACCTTAACTTCGAACGGCCGTATCTATTTGCCCAGCGAACCCCCGGTAAGGCTCTGGTGTCAATGATACCTACTTATACTAACGTGCCGTTTTTTATTAGTTTGTTTCGTAAGAGGTAAGAATCCACTCTTCTCAATTGTTAATACCGAACTTCATATCAAGTTTTGATGTCAACGGTCAACGGAAACCGTATCAATATTTGATCAATGATACGCCATGGAGTCGGTTACACTGACGTCAACGTAGCGGGCACTATTCATCGCTCAAGCATTTCTGTCATCTACGTATGTAGCACCTCTGCATGTTCGGACGAGCAAACCTCCATTACTATCCGTTTTTCAATCTGTTATTGCCTCCCGGAGTGCAGAAATACGACCAGATTGAGGTGTACTAGCTTCAACGCTGCTGCTGCTGCAACTGTTGAAGCTTGAATGGACGCTGCGTTCGTATCTCAGCTAGGCTTCATAGCAGGTGACTGCAGGTTCGCTATTATTGCGTAGGTATTGCCATCCCATCTCCATCCTGCATGACTTACACTGATGGTACCTAAGGCTACCGGTATCTCACATAGCACCACGTGCCTTCGTCAATACCAAGCGTTTCTCCACAATCCACCACCATCTGATTTCTCTTAATATCGGCATCCCTCGGTCCTATATCCAGTACCACACACCCTTCGCAAATAGTGTATTCGTATTATTCCAAACGTTTAGACGCCATGTTTCACATCCTGCTGATCTCAGGCTGCCACTTCCACTCCGAATCGCAATTTCCCATCACTCTGGGCCCTTTACATCCACCCACAATCTGTCAATGGCAGCATACATGATGGTTAGTTGTACGCAGTGTGTTGATTAGAATTTCGAACGTCAATGTGTTTTCGTAGGAACAAGGCGGCCGGCCCTTTTAAACAACTTGGCTATGGCGTCTTTCTTTCTCAATCATCACGAAACGAATTATAAACCGGTCACCCTCTTCACTGACAGCCTTCAAACTCTAACACCTACTATTGATGAACAATGTGGTGGAAACACGATAACACCTCAAAGCCATACTTTCACGCAAAAGCCCATATCCTCACCGCATGACCTGTCCTCCAAACGGGAAACCTCATTTTCATGTCCATGGGGTTTCAACAGTGCTTACAACGCCCAATCACGGCATGCCCCACTTCCTCGGAGTCGTCGTTCCATTGAGTCAGTGCGAAGCGCGGAACGAGATGTATAAAAGCCCTTGTTGAAACTCGTCGGATTTTTCAGCAGCTCAACATGGTTCTCAAATCCTCACTTATCGTGCTTTTCATGCTTCCAGGACTCGGGTTATGCGCTCCTGCAGGGAGCGAAGCGTCCACTGGAACTGCTTCCACGACCGCTAGCGCCGCCTCGTCCACACCTACAGTACCCTACATCAGCACCGACCCGAATGAATCTTTATGGAGCGAAGATATCGCGGACCCCTCGGCCTTGCAACCCGTGCGAGGAAAAACAGGAGCCCCGTTTTTGCGCCCGGCACCTGCAGAGAACATTCCGATCGATATGCAGAATCCCGATCTTTTGGCGCCGCCTTCGACTGATTCTGGGGCAGTGTAAGCGATGACGTTGTTTTCTCCCATCTAATTATGACGACTGATGCTCTATTGTTGAAGGATGAACGCGAAATGGCCTTTCTCTCTGAGCCATATGCGTTTACAGACCGGTGGATGGGTCCGCGAACAGAACGGTATGCCTATTGCATTGATCCGTTCAAAGTTACATTCTCGCTGATATCGTCATATAGCTGGAGTGATGCCAATCTCTACAAGTAAGGATCCTCCTCCCTGTCATTTCCCTATAAGTGCCATCCTGATAGACTTCTCAAGCGATTGCCAGTGCGAACATGCGACTCGAGAAGGGCTCGATTCGGTAAGTCATTCGTTCTTTCATTGTTTCGTAAGATTTTGGAGATGCCGACGAACGTTTTAGGGAACTGCATTGGCACACGACCTCCGAAGTACGTAGTTCGTTCCATTCGCGCTGATGCATTCCTGGATGCTGATGACATATACCCCCAAAGTGGTCATACGTCTTGAAGGTCAGTCGCTGATCTATCATATCAACATGATATCTAAATATTCGGTACAGGGATCTACACAAATTACGGCCGTCGATGATCAGGGCCGTAACTACGTCGCTACAGTTGTACGTCTGGTCACTAACTTTGTCATTTCTACGACGATTCCATTTTCCGCAGGAAGCAGGTGACCTATGGTACTTCCCCGCAGGTGTCCCACATTCGCTTCAAGCAACTGGCGAAGACGAGGGCGGGTCTGAGTTCCTTTTGGTACGTTCATACCTTCGACGGACGCTGCTTGTCAACCTTGCTGATGACCTGATTATAGATTTTCGACGACGGAAACTTTGGCGAAGACAGCACGTTTTCGGTAAGCTTGCTTATTATTACAATCTTCCTCCTTGTAAAAAAACTTTATCTTCAAGTTGATCGACTGGCTCGACCACATCCCAGCGGAAGGTATGCTAACTTGCCCCCCTATCATCCGTTAATCCAAAACTTACATCAATTCCCCTCAGTACTCCAAAAGAACTTCCAAGTCGACGCCTCCGCATTCGCCCACATCCCAGGGAAGGAATTATACATCTTCCCAAGTAGTGCGTCTATCCCTCATTCGTCTCTTCTATTATGAACTCACCTCACCACTCCTCGGTACCTAAACTTAGCAACTCTCCCGGAGGACGACTCACTGGCACCCCAAAGTCCACAAGGAACCGTCCCCCTGCCTTACTCATTCGCTCTGTCCAAAGCGAACGGAACGCAAACCTCCGGCGGGAGCTATAAGGTCGTGGATTCGTCGACTTTTGAGATCTCGTCGACTATTGCGATGGCTGAGGTTACTGTTGAGCCGGGAGCGATGCGGTATGATTATTAGGCGTTCTGTGTCATGTTGGGGATGGGAGATTGATTTCTTTGTTTAGGGAACTGCACTGGCATCCGACGCAAGATGAATGGAGCTATTTCCTGTTAGTTTTCATATTGGGAATGGGTATGAAGGCTGACATCACCTTATTAGCGAGGGACAAGGCCGGGTGACTATCTTTGCGGCGCGAGGCAGAGCCAGAACGTTCAACTATCAGTCCGGGGACATTGGTATACTGTCTTCTTCCTCCCGTTTGCACATAAGCTAACGCCACGTTCAGGCTACGTCCCCGCTGGTATGGGTATGTTCTTTCAATACCAAACGAAACCTGACAAGTTATTGACTTCACGGTGTAGGACACTACGTCGAGAATATCGGGAACACTACTCTGAAGTTCTTGGAAATCTTCAGGACTGGTAAGGAAGAAAAATATCTGTCTTCGTGCCGATCGCCTCACCGAGAATCTACCAGACCGGTTCCAGGACATAAGTCTCAACCAGGTGAGCGCATGTCGAATTTGTGGGACTTTTTTTCGAATAACTGACAATATTTTGTAGTGGCTGGCTCTTACGCCTCCCCACATAGTAAAGTCTCATCTCAATGTCGATGACGAGACTATCGCATTGATGTCCAAGACGAAGCCTGTTGTTATTGGGCCTTCTTCTTAAAGATGCAGGATGTATTATTATCTTGTTAGATGTACTGTCACTTGTATACAAGTCGGTACACAAAATTCACTATAAGAACACGTATATTTGTTTGAAATTAGCAGGACATGTTCTCAAGTACGACTTGATATTGGTGGAAAGTAGTGCTCGACAGAGTCGGTAGACGATTGAGTGATATGAAGCATCGGGGCATAGTCCAGAATTTGTCAAGGTGTCTATCGGGAGATTGAGACAACGATTACTCTAAGTTGTGCAACCAGTCTTCCTTGAGTCTTTCCGTTGATGATGCTTTGCACATCGACAGACGACCAAGGAAGGGAAGGGCACTAAGCTGAGCCATTGATAGCAAAGTCGGGACCAAGGATCGTAAAGTCTTTGGGTAACGGTGCAAGATTTGCAAGACAAGGTCATCTCATAGCATCCAAAGACATTCATGCTAAGCCAAAGAATCAGGGGAACATGAGAGTCGGTGGCGAGATTCAGGACACCGGCAAGTGATGCCGGACAATCCGGTCGTTGCCAAACACGGACAACCTTTTCGAATTTCTTTCTCTTTTCGTATCATGCCAGTTTTTCTTATCCCTATACGCCCAAGCCTACTCTCCCTCCGGCAGCAGCCCTGACACTTTATCAATGTGTCGTCTCTCTCTCAGCATGGTGTCAGTTTCGGTGATTATCTCGCGGGATGACTGAGCATTAAAGATCGCTTGGTAATGCTCTTCTCACCTGACAATTTCGCCATCGTGCTCACAAATATATAGACTGTTTGTCTGTCTTCTCTTGCATCTTATCATCTTTCTTCCCCAACAACATGACGAACAAACCCGTCGCTGTCATCGCAGGTAATTGACCTTGGGGATCCTAGCAGCCCATTGCTGACACCTTTTAGGCCTTGGTTCCGGATCTGGTACTGGGGCGGCCACTGCGTGCGTTTCTGTGATTCTTGCTTCCACTTTCGTCGTCTTATCATTCCTAGTCGTCTCTTCGCTAAACAAGGCTACGCCATCGCCCTCATAGCCCGCGGCGCCGACTCGCTCAAGGCCCTCTCCGACGAGATCACCACTGCAGGCGGGACTGCCGCCTCCTTCCCCATCCCATCCTACAGCACTACGGACATCAACACCGCCTTCTCTCAAATCCGTACTCGCTACCAAGGCCAGTCCATCCGCGTTGCACTCTACAACGCAGGACACGGCGTCTGGAAACCATTCCTCGATATAACGCCGGAGGACGTCCAAGCTGTGACGCAGACCAACATCGAAGGCGCGTTCGCGTTCTCGAAGAACGTCATCGAAGCGTTCCAGACGAATGAAGTCGATGAGAAGGGAAAGAGAGGGTCGTTAATCTTCACTGGCGCTACGGCAAGCGTGAGAGGGAACGTCACCACCAGCGCGTTCTCAGCTGGAAAGCATGCTTTGAGGGCGTTGTCACAGAGTTTAGCGAAGGAGTTTGGAAAGAAGAATATCCATGTTTCCCATGTGAGTACCCTTCCTGTTGCCGGTTCATTTCTGGCTACTGACTGTTTTGCAATAGGCTATCATTGATGGTGGTATCTTGACCAATTTATCTCGCCAGCGTCGTAATGACCCAGAGTGGGAACAAAACGAGGATGCCAGGCTATCACCTGACGGCATAGCAGAGGCACGGTTTTCCGTCGTCACCGTGCATAACTAATACTGAGCTACCTCTATAGTCGTACCTGCACCTCGTCAAACAGCCTCGCTCGACTTGGACCTGGGAATTGGACCGTCAGTGCCTTTAATCCTCCTTTTCGATGTTTTGCTAATATGTCAGCTCCTGTAGTGCGTCCTGCCCATGAGAAGTGGTGAATGTTTGGCACGTTACCAACTTCAAATGCCATTGTACTATACTTTTAGTTGTCTATAAATTCTCAAGCGACGAGTTTTCTCACGGATCTGATGAGCTGTTTGACCGGGCTGCTACCTTACATCAAGAAGTTCGGTAAGCATACTGTCAGAAAAGATCTGATTCAGTGTTCACTCGATGCGGCCGTCTATATTATTGGAGTCGCGTCTTAAAGACACCTATTTACCTTAGGAGGAACGGGACGCGTTTCGATGAAGTATATCGCGTCGCAAAGAGAGAACATGTGCATTGTCAAAGTAGTGAGAGTCCCGAATTTCACATTGCAGTACTCCGGACTGACGAGCGCTAAAGTCAAGAATACACGCAAAATAACAATCAGAGGATAACTAGTTGATAGGTCCGCCTTTGATGCTGAACTCCTCCCCACGGTTGCCTGAGTCACCAAATACTGCACGTTCCAAAATATTCAGTCAAATTATTCAGCTTTGAAAGAGAGTTAGTACTCACAGACAATGGCATAATCATCGCCTTCAATGACCCAAGGGACCACCACATCGATCTTCCCGAGGAGGATATCAAACTCATCGGCCAAGACCACTGAAAGAAAGACAGTGCTCAATATACGCGACATACGGTGGATTCGGGAACGTACCAGGCAGCTGCCTGCCGCCCTTGATCAGCCTTATGCTGCTGTGATTGCGGTCCGTGATGGAGTTAGGAGGATTGGAGGTATCCCAAGACACGGTCTGGGTGGTGTTCACCGTCCATGTCGTTCCCGTACTGGGAGAGAGGATAGGAGGATCGAAGATGTCTCTACGGACGGCGGCAGAGGCGGAGGCTCCTGCGAAGAGGGCGGTGAGGAATGCAGTAGAGAATGCGACCTTCATGTTGTTCGTGTTGAGAAACAAGGCTGAATGGATGAAGTTATATACGATTTTTGAGAAGGGAAACTTATGCCGATGTACTCGACGTTTGAGATGAGCCGGTGTCTAGAGTGGTGTTCGAGAATGATGACGAAGTATGAACAGCGTGCACGAAGAAGAGTGAGAGTCTTGTGCGCCGACCCTCGGACACCGGTTATACTGCCTAGCCGAAGTATGAATCGACGTGTTTGACGATGAGATAATTCAGCTTGAGTTCCAGGTCCTTTCTACTTATTCTGCAGAAGTCGGTACTGGACAAAAGGAACAGGGATTTGATGCAACGGTGGCATTTCAGTAAAGAGAGATCTTACTATGTAGCTATTCCTCATATCTTTTCCATAGAAGTAGCGTCCGACGTCACCGGCACTGAAGGATTTGCGGCCGTTATTGTCAAATCGGTCTCACGAGAGCAGTGAGCAGCGTAAAAGTTTCCATACAGCACGCCACGCGACGAAGAACCCGGTATGAGGAGACCGTAGATTCGTGTGTCAGTTTGGGAGCCAAGAAAAAGCCAAGTATCACAAGTGTAGGTAGGATTGCCGGGGTCTGCTAGAAAATTCCGTTGCGAAATCTGAGTAGAACGTCTGTTGTGGGTATTGTTTTAGCAACGAAGAGAAATACGACGACTGAGTCAAAGCATCTGATGCGTTAAGCATGTTGGTCCTCATATATGGCTGAGTTGTCAACGCTGGAGCTGGAGTCGTATGATCCCAGAGTCCTGGTAATTCTCAAGGAGCGACGTGGGACGCGCGTAAATGGTCGTGAGTCTGACCAGTGATGACGCATTTCGGCAACTTCCGATAGCTCCAGATGGCGGTACCGCCTGTTACGTTCTGTCGCCGTACACTGATGATGCGTGATTGAGTAGTAATCCGTCTTCCTAAATCTATCCTCGTGTCCCATGTCACGAAGGTTCGTCAAGACTCAATCACCTCAAAAATTGACCATTGACTGTCGAAAGAAAAGAAGGAATTCTGACCACGCGAATCTTTTACGGAACGGAGCATTGGCACCGAGATTGTCGATCAGCGGTCAATTATACCCGTTCCCCATGACCGCCTCTCGAAGCGACATTGGCGGGGCCCGACATTCCTCCGCACCGAGTTTTCCATGGTCAGTGTCATACTTTCGCTCTCAAGTCTCCGTCCATGGGAACGAAATACCCTCACCGTAATGGCTTCGAAGGTATATAAACCTGCAGAAATCGAGTTCTACTTTCATCGAGTCATTCAACATGAAAGTCGCCTTCTCTACTGCATTCCTCACCGCCCTCTTCGCAGGGGCCTCGGCATCGGCTGTTGTCACCAGAGACATCTTTAACCCTCCTATCCTTTCTCCCACTACGGGAACGACATGGACGGTGAATACGACCCAAACCGTCTCTTGGGACACCTCCAATCCTCCCGACCTCATTACGGGCCGAAATTTCAGCAGCATTAGGCTGACCAAGGGTGGCAGGCAGCTGCCCGGTACGTTTTCCTTCTTTCTCCATCTTGCATATACTGAACATGCACTTCAGTGGTTCTGGCTGACCAGTTTGATATCCTTCTGGGAAAGATCGACGTCAAAGTTCCTTGGGTCACTGAAGGGGATGATTATACCATTATCCGTGAGAACTCTTTGCTTTGCTAGAAATGTGGAATGATTCGTTGATAATCTGTATCTAGTATTTGGAGACTCGGGTAACTGGAGCAATGACTTCAGCATTAAAGGCGGACCTGCTGCCTAGTTGATTTCGTTTGTGTTACCAAGTTTTCTCGTCTTAGTTAATCTGTTCGCGTTGTTCGTTGTGCGCAGATTATTGGGAAAGCTTTCTTTGGTGCAGCGCAACTTTAGTTTACGACTATTCTCCAAGATTCGTTGCATCAAATGGACTAATACTAATAATACATGAGTATGCGAATGATGCTAATTCCTGTTCGAAGTTTAAACTAATGAGTTTAAAATTACCAGTCTACGGGGTAGAATTCCTCCCGTTATTCAAGAAATATCCAGGGTAAGTCCATGGGTCCCTCTGGAACCCTATCTCCTCGTATCAACTTTCAGCACATCGGTTGAACGCAGACCATCACAATGCTCGCTAATGTGCTTTCCAAGCAATATCCTCAACCTCTCAGGACCTCGAATCACAATTTTAACATCCTCCAATGCTCTCAGCTCCCTCATCACGGCATCAAATTTCTCCCATAGTTCCACATTGAACAAGGAGTTGGACCGAGATTGGATAAATATCTTCAGTGTGACGCATTTAAGCTTCAGGCCGCTCTCGAAAGTACGTAACCACCAAGTCAGGATCAATTCTGGCGAGAGGTAATGCAGGCTTTCTCCATCGGCATCGGACTCGTGGAGAACCAACGAGATGATCTGAATGCCGAAAAGATCAAGGGGATCTGGGGCTCGCCAGACAATATCTGTATATGACATTTAGCAAAAAAAAAAAAAAAAGTACAGACTTTATTACAAGGAAAGGAGACTCGCCTTTTTGCATACTCCGAAAATGAAGCTCGCGAAGGCGAGGTGCCCGCTCCATCAACATCGCCACTCTTACAAAGTCCGCTGCAAACACTTCCATCATCGTAAACTTATTCAGTCGCTGAAGTGAAACCGGCGACGTCGGGGTAGTCAGGAAGATCGGAAGGACCGTGCTGCCGTACACAGTGAGGTGTTCTAGTGCTGGTTTACATCCACTATCTACATCGTGCTTCTTGTTTGTAGGGTCTTGGAAACGGATATCGAACAATAGAAGGGAGGTGAGAGATGGGAATGACCGAATCAGATGACCAAATTGGTCAAGATCCTTAAATGCGATTGAGTACAGATCGAGTGATGAGATAGTAGCGCGTGACGATATTGCAGCGACTATGTCTTTCTGGAGAGAGGACCAATCCACGTATCCAAGAACGGTTATAGTGTCAAGGCAACTAAAACTGGAAATGATCGTCGGCATGAGGTCGTTGTGCAAGTCGTCATAAGATAGACGGGTAACCCTGACGTGGGAAGATATAGATTGTATAACATTCACTGAGTCTGGTGACAACTCGAGCTTGATATGAATGCCACGGATATTGCGGAAAAGATAAGTCCTGGTGGGAGAGCAGAAGGCCCGCGAGACGAGAGAACATGATTTTAGAGCATTGAAATTGGAAGCAAGGAGGCTAACAATAGTCTCGATGGTCTTGCTGGATAGCCGAGTACTCGCAGACATTATCCACCGATTGCTATGTCGATCCTCCTTACTTCAGCCTATATATGGTCTTTAAAATCCTGAGAGTGCTGAGATTATGAAGCAAAGACTTACTGGCTTTGCGATTTGGACCGCAGGGCGTTCCACCCTTGAAGCAGTGAAGGTAGGAGATGCTGTTAAGCTCAATGTACTTAAGCGCCGCGCGGTTATTATGAAACTGACTAGTGACAGCGCGGTACTTTCCGGGGCGCCGCAAGGGTGCAGATAGCTATCAAATCAATTGACTGGAAGCTTGTCGATGGAGTGTCAACGGAGCACGCCTCGAAGATAGCTAGTAGATGCTAGATTATCGCACCGTTATCAGATCCAAACCACGTGTAGGAAAGGAGAAGCCTGAAGAGGCGCCTAATCTTTTTCGGTAAACCAGTGCAGCTCAAGTTGACGGCAGGTCATTTCGCGTCAATCACGAGATGACTCATGACACGTGGCCGTGCCGTCTACTATAGCTCTTTGTAACGTGTACACAGGTTGACAGCGGGATGGGTTTTGCGCGAAGAAGAGAGTCAACATAGACTTTGTCATAAACTATGTCTTAGGGACATGAAGCGAAACTTTGATGCCGTTTATGTAGAACTTTCGTAGTTCATGGCTATTTCCGTGATATCGGGGACCATTCCGTCGGCTTGAAGTCCCCAAACCGCGGTTGATGACGAAATTCGAGCTTCCTTTCAATATCCACGAGAATATCCATGGTTATCAAGCTGCATGCAAACGACCTTCAGCATGATGAATGCTTGCCCCCTTCCACTCTAACCTTCGGACGCGAAGGAATTCGAGGAAAACATAGAAGAAGGGTAGCGCAAGGGACCTGTCCCAAAAAATTTGAGTCGGAGGTATGCGCTACCTGTCGACCTTCAATCCGCCATTTTCATTATTAGTCATGCAGATATGTCACTGGATTTCCCCCGCAGACTTGTTGCAGTTGACAAGATTAAATGGAGACAAAATAGAGACCTCCGTTCGGTAATTAAGAATCCATCGTCGGCTTCAATCAGTGTGCGTTTATCCCCATATAGTAATTTGTCGATGTTGCATACTTATTTTTCATTGCAAGGGGCTGGGTGGACGACGGTTTCGGTAAGTCGTGATCGCAATCCTGCTCACTTGTGTCGGTATAGCCTGACTTTTGAGGCTGATAAACCAGCATAAAGACCGATTACCTATAATATACATTATAGGACTCGGAAAAGTCGCTGATGTTGCGTTCTAAAAATGACTAGCTAAAAGGCCGTACAGCTGCGCTCAACTGATTAATGCGAATTTCGTCCGGAGAAACATTTAAGTAGGATTCCGAGAGCGTTCCGCCTGAGGACAATAAGTTCCGGTAGATATCAATAAGAAATGCCATTTTAAAGCTCTCAACTCCTTTCGCCTGCTATTTTTGCCGGGTTTCATAGGCCGTGCCGCGGGCCGCGATTACCGCGCTCAAAAATCGGCCCGTGGTGCTAAAAATTTTCCTTCTCACAATCCAACATCCTCCGTTCTTTCACCCTATTCAAATAGGCTTGTACTCCACCTTTCTAATTTTAACATGTTGCGCAGCCTTCCGATACCCAAGATATACTTCATCTTATTATGCTTCCAAGCTTCCTCGGTTTGAGCTGCCGCGCTAAATACGGAACTCAATTCAACGGCATCCCTGACCAATTTTCCACTTTATCCGGCAACTCATTCCACTAACCACAAAGAATATGATGTGAGCGACGCGTATCCCTCAAAACTTGGCCGGTCGCGTGCTGGCGCCTGGAGCGCTCAAGGATGAAATCGCAGCAACATGAATTCAAGTCGACGAGGAAGAAATCAAGCCAGGCGCCCGGTTGCTTGGTACGAACGGTTAGCAGGTACATAACTTATACCGAAGCTAGTGATTCATCATTTATCAGCGAAGATAAACGTATTGAAGAATTTCTTGACTAACGAATGGAAATCCGGGATATTCCAGATTGGATGGTGCATCGTGATCTGACTCGCAGGTGTTTGATCTTGTCTTATCATTCACTCTATACTAAAAAAAGGAATATAGCACTCTATGAGTTACATGGATGGACACCACACCGTTAAGCAGGACGTCAATTATTCTGTCAGCAACCGTATTGTTTAGAGTAGAGGATGAGTGTGGAAGAAAAGAATTTATTCAAGCCTTTAGAGCAAGAGACGCTCTACTTAAATACATTTTGCTTTTCTTCTAGAATATGCTATGAGCTACTATATGTATCTACTTTTCGGACTAATGTTTATACTGATGACTAATACTGATCCTTCGAGTACATTCTCGCAAGTACTCGGAATTGTGTTTCCTTCAACACTCCCCCTCAATTTCGAGGGTGTGCACCTAATATATGTTGACTTAGATATTCATGCAGAGGTTTGGCCAACGGTTTGGTAAATATATCTGCAAGATTATCTTCTGATGCGCAGTGGTGGACTTCTACTTCGTTAGAAGCTATTCGGTCTCGTATGAAATGATATCGTATGTCTATATGCTTCGATCGTGCGTGGAATATTGGATTCATGCTAAATTTGATAGCTGATTGATTGTCCACATTGATCGGAGTGGCTTGATCGGGCGCAAATCCTAATTCTGTGAGTAATGCTCGCAACCAAATTATTTCTTTAGTGCAGTGTGCTAGAGCCATGTATTCGGCTTCCATGCTGGACAGTGCAACGGTTGGTTGTTTCTTCGAGCTCCAGGTAATTGCTCCCCCTGCATACATGCATACATATCCTGATATTGATTTTCTGTCATCAATATCATTTCCCCAGTCTGAATCTGAGTAAGGTACGAGACCATCTCTGCTAGTCCCATATGTAATACCTTTCTCCAGAGTACCTTTTAGGTATCGAAATACTCTTTTCAAGGCTGTAATATGCTCAGGTCCGGGATTCTGAACATATTTACTCAGGTCTGACACCGGGAATGCTATGTCAGGCCGTGATCCTATCGCCGCATACATAAGCAATCCAACTCCTTTTAGGTAGTACTGCCGTGTGGCTTCATCAGCACTCCTTGGATCATTCTCGGGGATTTTATGGAGCCGTATATTCGGGTCCATTGGCATTTTTGCCGGTTTGCAGTCCTGCATTCCCATTCTTTCAAGGACTTTTTCCAGGTATGCTTTCTGGGATAAAGTAATGGTGCCTTTCTCCCAGTCCCTTTCTATCTTCATGCCCAGAATATGATTTATTTCACCCATGTCTGTCACATTTAACTTTGACTTGAGTTCTTCTTTCACTCTGACCATGGTATTATTGCTCGGAGCCAAAATTGTCATGTCATCGACGTGCACAGCAATTATAATTGGTCCCTTCGGAGTCTGTTTTAGATATACACATTGGTCATTGAGTAAGCGATTGTAACCAAGTCCTAAAAATGTGTCGTTTAGCTTGATGTTCCAGACACGTCCGGATTGTTTTAATCCATATAGGGTGAGCTGGAGTCGGGCCGTTCTTCCAGTTCCATCTGAATATTCTGGTGGCTGTGCCATGTAAATGGTTTCGTCAAGTTTACCATTTAGGTATGCACCGACTACATCCATGCCGTGCAGGATCAAATTATGCTGAGTGGCTATTGCTAATAATAGCCTGAATGTGTCAAGTCTGACAACGGGTGCGAATGTCTCGAAAAAGTCAACTCCGGGTATTTGTGAGTACCCTTTAGCCACTAGTCTGGCTTTATACTTGACTATATTTCCTTCTCCATCTCTTTTCAGCCTATATGTCCATCTACACCCTATAGCTGTCCTATCTTTAGGTGTCTCCTCCAATGTCCATGTCCCTAGAGATCTTAATAAATTTATCTCTATGTCCATTGCCTTTTTCCAATGCTCCCAATCTGGTCTGAGCTTGGCCTCTTCCAATGTTAGTGGCTCATCACTCAAGTTTTCCACAGATTCTAAGAATAGAGCATAATCTCGGTGCATGGCAACATTAACACTGTCAGTTGTAATATTGTTAACTGTGTTTTTCTGCTCTTGTTGCTTGTTGTTTTGCAATGGTGGGTTATTGAGTAGGTGATAATCATGTGAGTTTGATGCTGATTTAATTCGCTCTGACTTTTCTCGTGGTTCTATGGGCTTTCCGCGCCATGTAGGTACTTTTGTTTTGGGTGGTGACGGAGTTTTGGTAGTGACATCATTGATGTGATCGATCTGATCACTCGGATCAACTGCCATTTTTGGCATTTCCGTTTCTAGTGTTTCCACGCTGCTGCTGTGATGCGGCTCGACTTGATCATTATTCTCCCCCTCGAGCTGCATAGAGGACGGTACGAAATTTTCCTCTTCTGTAGTGTCAGCAGTATTGTAGAGTGGGAATAATACATTTCTTGAAGTCTGAATTACCCTGGAACCAGGATACCAATATCTGTAGGCTTTAGATTCACTGCTAAGTCCTACGAATATGCATTTTCGTGACTTCGGGTCGAGTTTTTGCTGTTTCGCATCTTGCTGTAATACCCAGCATGCTGAGCCAAATTCCTGTAATGTGGAAATATCTGGCTTCCTATTCCAGAACGATTCTTCTGGAGTGATGTCATTATCTAATGCTCTTGTTGGCGATCGGTTCTTGAGATATGTGGCATATGCTACCGCTTCTGGCCATAGAAACAAGGGTAGCTTGTGCTCAATCAGCATTGCACGTGCATGTTCCACAATTGTCCGATTTAGTCGTTCTGCAACTCCATTTTGGGATGGTGAATAAGCGGCTGTGAGCTGGAGCTGTATACCACAATCTTTTAGGTACTCTTTTAGCTCTGTGCTCAAATATTCCTTCCCATTGTCTATTCTGAAGAACTTCAGGTCTCTGCCTGTCTGGTTCTTCACATATGCTTGGTACTGCTTTACTTTCTGCAGTACTTCTGCATTGGTCTTCCCTTTTAGGAAATAGATCATTGTTCTCCGCGTTTTTCCGTCCGTAAAGCTGATGTAATATTTCTCAGCTCGGATTCCTTTAGTCTGGGCAGGCCCCCATAAATCTGAAAAGGTCATTTCTCCGATTTCAGTGTATTTTGTTTCGGATTCCGATGGGAATGGTTCTACGTGATGTTTGGCCTGGATACAGGCCTCACAAATGGGGAATGTGTCAGTAGAATTTTCTACTTTCATACCCTTGACCATTTTCCTTTGGAATAGACGCTTTATGCTCCCGAAATTTAAATGTCCTAGTGCTTTGTGCCATTCCTGCCAAGTTCGGCCACTCAATTTGGCCGTGTGTGCATGATCGGAACCAGGGACAAAGATGTCAAGCATGTACATGCCTGAGATCTTGTTTCCCTTTCCAAATGCAGCGCCTTTCGGGGTCTTGATAAGTAATTTATCGCCCGAAAAAGTCAATTTTGCACCTGCATCAGTCATGCGGCTTAGTGAAATTAAGTTGAATGGCGCGTCGGGGCAATAGATTGCATCCTTCAGGGTTGCCATTGAGAATTTATGGCCATTCCTGAATTGTACTTTAACTGTGCCTCTTCCCAGGCCTTTAGACTCTCCTACTCCCTTAATTATATGTCCAGGGGTTTCAATATAGTCAATGAATATTCTTTTATCCTTGACAATATGGCTTGTACAGGCTGAATCAGCCAGCCATGAGGATGAGTCTAATGCAGCAAATGCTGTATCATCTGCAACGAAGGCAAAATCATTCTCAGATTCTTCGTTTGCAACATTTGCGTGGGTCTGATCCCTTCCTTTCCATTTTGGGTTGCCTTTCCAGTGTTTCGGTTTCCCAGAATCATCTTTTCCGGACCGACAATCAGCAACCACATGGCCACGTCTCCCACAGCCAAAACAGGTGACGTTTGGATTGTATTTCTTTTTGTGTGATCGGGCTGCTAGGGCTGTATCTGCCTCGGGATTCCTGTCCCTTCGTCGTATATCTTCCTGTAGTATACGTGAAATCAATTTGTATGAGTCCTTGAGGTCTGCAGTGTCTATTGAGGATATGAAGGCATTCCATGACTCTGGTAATGATGTAAGTAGAGTAATAGAAAAGTCCTCATCCTGTACTGTTTGATTAAGAGCTGCAAGTTCCTCTTGGTAGGACCTCAATGTCCTAATGTGCTCCTCTATGTCTGCCCCCTCTTCGCACTGAGCCCTGAAGAATTTTCGTCGGGTCATTACAATCCCGATCGGTCCCTTCTTCTCATACATATCTTTTAGGGCTTTCCATGCTTCTGCCGATGTCTTCGAACCTGAAATATAGACCAATGGGCCATCAGATACTCGTAATCTGATTGTTGATAGGGCTTTTCGGTCACTCTTTGACCATGTAGCCTTTGCGGCAGCATCTGCCGGTGCCTTCTTGGTCCCATCCGCATACTCGATCAAGTCTAGATCGGTCAGGATGTCGATCATTTTGATTTTCCATGTTGGGAAGTTTTCGGCTCCCTTTAATGGATCAATTTTGTATACACTGTGTGACTCGGTCATTATACTGTATGTAATAAGTCACTAGGTATTTCGAAGTTGGCACTATGTAAGTGTGGGGTGTATGTGTAGTAAATAATCAAGTAGGTATTCTGTTAGGGCCGGGGCCCATAACCTATTGTTTAGAGTAGAGGATGAGTGTGGAAGAAAAGAATTTATTCAAGCCTTTAGAGCAAGAGACGCTCTACTTAAATACATTTTGCTTTTCTTCTAGAATATGCTATGAGCTACTATATGTATCTACTTTTCGGACTAATGTTTATACTGATGACTAATACTGATCCTTCGAGTACATTCTCGCAAGTACTCGGAATTGTGTTTCCTTCAACAAACCGTCTGTGAATTGCTCTATATTGTCATCAAGACACGTACCCTCGAATATGATGTTCCGTTTAGGAATTAGCAGACGGGCGTTCTATCGCCAAGTAATGCAAAAGGCTGCGGTGGCTCGTGCGTTAGTGCTACACAGCATCTTATTTTTATTCCTACCGACTATCCACATTCCGCCAGAGCGGCATATGGCCTGCCGGCTTCTTTACGTTGCCAGGACTAACGGCTGCTTGAATACACATCAAGTCATTATTGTTTTGATTTCCCTCCAGTCCATTTGATGCTCTTTGTTCGAGACCGTGATGTCCCCAATACTTGACGATCATTGGATCGGATTACGGCTCGAATTTTCCGTAGCTTTGAAATCAGCAAGACGCCGTTTTCTTCAGAACTAGCTCAGTAAGCGAAACCCTATACGTCCGAATACGTACTACCTCACCTAGCCGACAGATAATCCTGTGCCGGATATAATAGAGCTCTACCAGCTATTGGGCAGCGTATTTCTGTTCTAGGATGCATGCGCGTAGGCACAAGGCCCCAGGGACCACTATTTTCCCTGCCTCCAAAGTGGTACAAAAACCGTTCAACTTGACAGTTCCTTTCTCCTTACCCTACCGTCATGTCTGCATTCCACCCTACCCCACAGCCCCCCGCAACGAAACTCGGACACTACCGCGTTCTTTCACCTCTCGCTGGAGTCCGCGTATCCCCTATCCAGCTCGGCGCCATGAGTATAGGAGAGAAATGGCACAAGTTCGGAATGGGCACAATGGACAAACAGTCGAGTTTCAAGCTCCTTGACGCGTACTATGACATGGGAGGAAATTTCATCGACACGGCCAATGGCTAGTGAGTAATCCGGAAGCGCCTCCCGCGACATGTGTTTTACTTACTGCGGATAGTCAGGACGAATCGTCTGAGGAGTTTATTGGTGAATGGATGCAGTCTAGGGGGATCCGTGACCAGATAGTGCTTGCGACCAAGGTTTGACTGCATGTGCTTTGTTCTCGTCACTGATTTTCATTGATCCGGTTGTTCCGTTTATAGTACACGGCGAACTACAAGTACAGGAAGCCTTCCATAAAGCATCAGGTCAACTACGCCGGCAATCACGCGAAATCTCTGAATGTCTCCGTCACCGAAAGTCTCCGAAAGCTCCGTACATCATACATCGACATTCTCTATGTCCATTGCTATGACTTCGAGACTTCCGTTCAGGAGATCATGAATAGCCTCCATATGCTGGTTCTCCAAGGAAAGGTGCTTTACCTCGTGAGTCATCCTTGTCTACCTGCGGACGATACCAAATTGATTCTTAGTCAGGGAATATCCGACTCTCCAGCATGGTTCGTTGCCCAAGCAAACACCTACGCTCTTCAGCAAGGGAAATCCCCGTTTGTTATCTATCAGGGCCGGTGGAACCTCCTTGAGCGGTCATTTGAGCGAGAAATAATTCCTATGGCTCGGTCATTGGGTACGTGTCTTCCAAAACCTGTGGTGTGTGGCTAAAGTCAGGTGCGAAATAGGTCTTGCATTGGCCCCATGGGACGTCCTCAGTGGTGGGAAGATACGCACGGACGACGAGGAAGAAGAACGCCGAAGATCCGGTGAGAAAGGGAGAACTTTGGTCAGCAATTGCTGGGAACGAACGGAGGATGAGAAGAAAGTATCCAATGCTCTGGAACACGTCGCTCAAGAGCTTGGCGCTAAGAATATTCGAGCTGGTGAGCCTCTCCATTCGAAATTTGTTCTGTGAAACTCTCATCCGGTTGGAAAGTCGCAATTGCGTATGTAATGCAGAAAACACCCTACGTCTTCCCTCTGATCGGTGGTCGAAAAGTCGAACACTTCGCCTCGAACTTGGAAGCATTAGATATCGTCCTTTCTTCAGAGCAGATAAAATATCTCGAGAGCATCTTGCCATTCGATTTGGGTTTCCCAGGGAACTTCTTTGTATGTTTCTGCGCCTTCCTTTGGTTCCGACTTTGTTTCATTTCGTCATATAGGGCACAGGAGAAGATAACGGACGCTGGCTGACTTCGACAGCCTGTGTGGTAAAGCAGCCGTTGCTGCAACCAATCAAGCCCGGTCCGAAGTTATGAACCGATCGCACGGATTTCTTGTATCGATACAATATTTCATCCTCCTCTTCACTATAACGAATTACCGCTACAAATAAACTACTAGGGGTAAGTGTACTTCGAGTTGATCTCGAGATGCTCGAGAGTATTTATCTTCGACTTCCAAGTTCACTCCATGTGATTTAAAGTATATTCTATAGCTTATTCTAGTACCATGATTTTGATGAGAAAAATGGTTCTCTCGACATTTTAAGTATGAATCCTGATCACGAGGCGTCCAAGCTCAAGATACCACGAAGCTGACGGTCAAATGAAAGTCATTGCGCTGCAGGAGATACAAAACTGAAATATCTTTCTTATCCTTTCCATCTAGGACTTCGCGCTACGCCCCATCCCTTACCTAAGAATGTCCGGAGATCGCCAAAGGTTTATATTCCTCCTCCAAAAATTTGATGTCCTCGGCTGTAAGCTCAATCTTTGTCGCTTCTATTCAAGGGTTAATGAGTTTTAACGTTCTATATGGTATATCATACCTATCAGTTCCCTCAAGTTCTCGAGAGAGGTCGTCCCAACAATAGGAGCAGTGACACCTGAATGGGATACAGCCTCCCAGTATCGTAAAAGTACCCTATAAGCTCACCTTCCTTGCTGAGAATCCAGGCAGTCGAAAGCTGAGCCATCGTGATTCCTTTTTTCTTTGACAGCTCTTCGACTCTAAAGAACCTATCAATTGAGCATTCTTTTCTTCCTCAGAATTTCATACCTGTCGATGAGAACTTTAGCAGTCTCGTTTTCTTTGTATCGTCCAAGGAGCCTGTATTCCGTGAGTGAATAAAAAATGTCAAAGAAACGGAGGATCAACCGATCTGACTCTCCGCGTGTTGTATCGCCTTGTTTGTCGAAGGACCTTGCTAATTTTCCTCGGGCAAGAGGCGACCATGGGATGGAACCCACACCGAACATCTACAGCACCATGGTGAGAAGATCAGTAGAGTCGGACATTCTGTACCTTCAAAGTGGGGAACATCTCCCTTTCTTCCTCCCGGTAAATGAGATTGTAGTGGTTCTGCATTGAGATGAAGGGCGTCAGGTTGTTTTGAATGGCATAGTCTCGGCGATGCATAGGTTAGCTAATTCAACAAAAAAAGTCTTCAATGAAGGCCTCACTTTGCATCGCATGAACTAGATGGGGATTAGTCATATTCGTAAATAATGGGAGGAATGCGTACATTGATACGCGTAACAGGACGACATTCCAATGTAACGTACGTAGCCCGCCTGGACAACGTCGTGCAAAGCTCTCATCTGGACACTTTGAACTTGTACGCTCAAGTTAGAAAGTGAGAAAATGTTACCGTCTCGGCGATGGGTGTTTGGGGGTCAGATCTATGACCTGCAGGAACGATCAGCGAATGAAAAGGAGAGATGCATTTGACCGTACACTGAAGAACGTCAATATAGTCGAGCTGTAGTCTTTCCAAACTGTGCCTGACAGAATCGAAGATGTGCTAGTGGTATATGTCGGGGTGAGGGGGCAATTCAACAGTGAAAAGACGATCGAACCTTTCGACTAAGCCCGTGCTGGTTAACATATTCAGGGTCGGATTTTGGATTCCTTGTCGATGGCTCTTTGCCAACGGCTCCGTGCACCTGGAGCACAGAAGGATGAATGTAGTCCGATAGGAGAGAACGAAGGATAACTACTTTGGTTAAAATAACAATCTTGTCACGAGGAAGATTGTGTTGTTTGATAGCCTCTCCAAGAGTGATCTCTGATAACCCGTTGGAGTACACCTGCGTTGTCGGTCAGCTTTGTCTGGAAACAGTAAGGAGACTCACATTCGCGGTATCAAAAGCATTGATTCCAGCGTCATACCTAGACAACATTAGAGAAGCATATGTATACGGAGAGAATACATACGCAGCCTTGATGTGGAGAATACCTTCGTCCTTTCCTAAGACCCACTTTTGCCATTCCGGACTGCCGTAGGTCATGCATCCCAAGATGATCTTGGACACTTTCAAGCCAGACTGTCCGAGGCGTACTTTACACGCAATGAGACTGGCGTCGAACGTACATAGCGCCGCATAGCTCACCATATTGCATACTAGAAGACATGGTGGTAGTCAATGGTCAAGGAGGAGTTAGCTTATACATCCATGATGAAGCCTATTTATCATCTGATAGCGGTCCAATCACATCGCGAGAAAGAGTGAAAAGACCCGATGTAATAAGGTTCGTCGCTAGCGTGAGTTCGAACGACAGGAAGAGATGATAGGTAAGTCCCCGCTGTACTTTCAGGAATAGCACACCAATCACTGGCACCGGCGATTAGAACAAATTCCATGAATCTTCGGTACTTCAATACATTCTAATGCCTGGAATATGATATTTAAAAGGCAATCACACGATGGCGCTGAAACACACTTAACCAGAATTCTTATTATGAGAGGACATTATAGATCCTACGCTCGGCTTCTTCAAGTCTTCTGCGTGAAGCTGTTTCGCCTTCACTCTGCTTTTTTGCTCAGCGTTGGTGCGTAAGGGACCAGTTTAACACAGTACCTTGAGAGTTGACAAGAAGAGACGAAAGAAATTAAAAGATGAATCCAGAACAGTTGGGTCCGAGTCTCCAAGGAATTGTTGAATGGTTGAAGAAGGGTTCGTAAGGAATTTCAAATCCGGCCTGTGACTTAAGTTGAGCAAGATCAAAGCTCACGTAATCTGACCTATCCCACCTTGCTCCTCCATCCCCTCGCGGCGGCGGGAATGGGCCGTGCTTGTACCAACACCAACACATAGCCTATTCACCACCACTGCCGCAGTATCTTTACTTCCGAGTCATCTCCGCTTTACTGATCAGTGATCACAAGCGAAGATTACGAGACGCATCCTGCGAGCAGACAATATATTTGCATGCATGTCAGTGGCGAGCATTAGAAAGAGGAAGCTGTTCTTTTAGCAACTTCGGAATACCTTGTTCCGTAGTTCGGTCAAGCTCAATATAGCTGCATCAACTTCTTAACTAAGTGAGTCACAGACGCCCATCATCACTATTTCGACCCAGTAAGCCGACGGTAAAGACACGGCGAACATAATTACTGTACCTGCATAACCTCGATACGCTGGTATGCTTTAGTCAGACACCTTTCTCAGGAAAGTACAGAAAAAGGACAAAACCACTTAAACGCAAATACAGTTTACTCCTCTAACTAACGTTAAAACGATTCGAATGTTATTGAGCTATTTTCATCCTCGATATCATTCATTGTACAACGCAGACTCGACATTTGCATAGGCTGCGGCCGCAATGGAATCGTGTAACTCCTTCCTTTCGTTTGTAATCGCTAATGAATGCTCCTCTCTATTCAAAATTGTTGCAGATGCATGCGCGATCTTGAGAAGTCGGATATAGGATTCACTTTCCATCTAATCGCTTCACTTCTGGATGCAGTGGAGTCATTTTTGTTGTCGCAGAGCAACCATGGGACCTGCAGATCCTGTCTCGTAACGACCAGGAGACGAAGAGGAACATAGGGATTTAAGTAAATTTCAGTGATCTAATACGCCAGTTGCAGAACCTTACAGCTTCGCTTATTCATGCATGGAATGAGGTTATCGCTTCGCGTTTCTAAGTCCTAATCCTTCTAGTCACCCGATATCGTCATATTCAATGCAAGGAACGCCACTTCATATTACTTCTAATTTCCCACGGCAGGAAGTCTTCCGTTAGATAGGACAATTCATAGTTGAGGCGAGACTCGCGGGATATCGTTGTCGACTCAAATAAGCTCCCGACGACATATTAAGGAATATGTCATAAAATCCGACAAAATCTCATTGGTGGCCGCAAAGTCCAAAACCTCCCATCGAAGTGTCGGAAGGGGAACATGAGATATCTCCAAAGTACCGTACAGTTGGATCTGAATTATCCTACAATTCATTATACAGTTTCTCTACATCACCACTAAGAATGCCCTGAAATGATCAATGGCTTATATTCCTCCTCCAAAAACTTGATGTCCTCCGCCGTAAGTTCAACCTTCGTCGCCTCTAATAAGAAACGGGCCATTAATCAGATACACATTTCAAGAATCAAAGACGATTTTTACGAATCAGCTCCTTCAAATTTTCAAGCGATGTCGTCCCAACAATTGGCGCGGTGACACCTGCATAACATATAGCCTTCGAGCATCACGAAAATGACATACGCTCTTACCTTCCTTGCCGAGCATCCACGCGATCGACAACTGGGCCATACTGAGTCCTTTCTTCTGTGCGAGCTCCTCGACCCTGTTAAATAGTCAGTTGTGCGTTTCTTCGTCCAAGAGACGTTCATACCTGTTAATTATGGCTTCAGTGGACTCAATTCCATTGTATCGTACGAGGAGCCTGTAGTCCAAGAGTAAATAAAGGCACGCAACATTAAAAGACCTGTTCAACTTGTCAGTCTCTCCACGTTTCGTATCACCTTGCTTAGCGAGCGGCCTCGTTAATTTCCCTCGGCCAAGAGGGGACCACGGGATTGCACCCACACCGAACATCTGGAACATGTTGAGACAACAGATAGACAGGACAGGACGGGATATTCGTACCTTTAAAGTGGGAAACATCTCCCTTTCTTCCTCTCGGTAGATGAGATTGTAGTGATTCTGCATCGAGATAAAAGGCGTTAGATTGTTTTGAATAGCATAGCCTTATCAGGGAATCGGTCAGTTAATTGAACAACCACTTGCTTACGGCCTTACTTTGCATGGCATGGACTAGGCAGTAAGTTAGCGAAGTAATGAGATCATAGAAGTGGAGCATACATTGATACGCATGGCATGACGACATTCCAATGTATCGGACGTAGCCGGCCTGGACGACATCATGTAACGCTTTCATCTATTAACGAATAAATGTTCGTCTTCACGAATGGAAAAGCGAGATAATGTTACCGTCTCGGCGACGGGAGTATCATAGTCAAATCTATGACCTGAGAACACGTGAATGAAAGAGGGAAAAGGCAGCGTTTGAACGCACACTGAAGGACATCGATGTAGTCGAGTTGTAGTCTTTCGAGGCTATGCTTCACAGAATCAAAGATGTGCTGCCAGGGGATATGCATCAAAGTGAGAACCTGACTAATTGGTAAAGGAACCGATCGCACCTTGCGGCTAAGCCCGTGCTGGTTCACATATCCAAGAGTGTCGGACTTCGGATCTCCGAAGAGATTTAACTCTGGTTCTTTGCCCACGACTCCGTACACCTGAATTATAGAGAGATGAAAACCATATCGTAGAGTAGAACTTAGCATCCATACCTTAGTCAAAACAACAATCTTATCGCGAGGAAAGTCGTATTTCTTGATCGCCTCTCCAAGAATTATTTCAGATAACCCGTTAGAATATACCTGCGCTATATTTCAATCGGTTCTAGGTGCGGACAGAGCAGACTGACGTTCGCGGTATCGAAGGCGTTGATTCCAGCGTCGTACCTAAGCGACATTAGAGAAACACATGTATAAGGAGAGAACACATACGCAGCCTTGATGTGGACGATACCTTCATCCTTTCCTAGGACCCACTTTTGCCATTCCGGACTGCCGTAGGTCATGCATCCCAGGATGATCTTGGACACCTTCAAGCCAGACTGTCCGAGACGTACTACGAGCGAAGTGAGCTACGAAGCGCCAAGAACAGGTAAAGATATAGCTTACCATATTGAATACTCGAAGACATGATGGTGGTCGACCGTCACAGCAATGGCTTATACATCTGTGAGAAATCTAGTTTATATCTGATCATCTGATCACGGTCCGTCGCCCGGTCGTATTGCGATAATCGGGAGTGGGAAGACATGAGCTGATGGGGGACCAATGGAGATTGGTACCTCTGGTTGCCCGTACGATGCCTTGTCGTCTTTGGCCTCCTCGCAATTTTGCCGTACAGAAAAGTGCTTGCCTGAGTTAATCTATTGTCCAGGGCTGATATTACTATCCAAGTGTATATGAGTTGAGACGATGGGGGATTGGTATCCGTGGCAGCGGCGCGCCAAGACACAGAAACCGGCGCGCGCACTATCGTGGCGAGAGGGACGCGCAAGCCTCGGAACACAACATGCGTTGAGGGAAAATCGGTTACGCAGACAGGGTCTACAAATAGGACGGCCGGAAAAACTATTGAAAACATATATTTCCACCTTATCAGTGTATTTTTAGACGCAAGCGAATCCTTGAGAAAATGCCTGTGACCAATTAGACAACGTTTTCGACTCCTCTGCCAGCCAGCAATCACTCACACGCCGTTGATCTCCGTTGTTGCAGTAAGCAGTAAAAATTTCTTGACAGTCGTTGTCATCTTCTCAAAATACATTCCAGGCGCGTCTATTCTTTAAGAGCACGGATTTTTGACCTTGAAGAAGCAGATTGCGCGAAGACAGAGGAGTGGTGACGGGTGTGAGAGTACAATGGGAGGACAGAAAGGCTGAGGAAACACAAAGCAAGAGCGAAGTCGGTAGGGTTGCTGGGTTAGGGTTAACGCACGGCAACCAGAAACTTCGGCCCGTGAGTTCCGCATTCGCTTGCTTCTTGCTTCCTTCATGTCCTGTTCATGGCCTTCAGTGAGAATCGCTTGAAGTACAGGGGCTTGGTACAAAATTCTGTTGCATTTTTATTTTTCGATACACGATCGAAACATATCTACAGTAGAGGCTGCCAAATCTCCATCGTCGTCGTCGTTATCCTCGTCTGGTTCTATGGTCGCTCGACGTTTTTTTCCTCTTTCATTAATTTCATTGTCTATAAATATACCATATCTGTGAACTCGGAACGACAAAGTGCTGGTTTTCCCTTTTCACCGATCGTTGATAATTGAATAGTATTACAATAATATAAGCGCTTCTTGCCCTCATTTACATCATGCTTACTTTGCTAGGTCAAACACACGGAAGCGACCTCGCCCATCCTTCCTCTGTTGCCCATACTGCAGAACTGCGTCTTCGTTCTCGTCGTCATCAACTCCCGCTCCAAAAACGTCATCCAAATCTTCGTTCCTAGTCGCCCTGGTAATAGCTGAGAAGCCCAAATCCCCGACCTCTTTGTTCTTCACTATACACGTCAGCCCGGCGGCACCACACACGGCCGTACATACCAGGGCGACTGCGTAGGGTATCCATAGTCTGAGAGCATGATATACCCATATTAGCTGGTCCCGGGCGACGGATGTTTCCACCATCGCCGTGTCTCCCTCTGAACTTATCAATGCAATCGTCGCATTGATTAAAGTTTCCTCGAGCGCGCGCCTCATATCGGGGGGATTTGGACTAAATGTCTTTGCGGTTTCATTCATTGAGAAGAGGTTACTTGTCAACACATTCGTGTCAGAGAACCACTGCTTGTCCCCGACGCTCGTAAACCCTATCTGGCCGTCTAACTGGTCACAGAGCCAGGCCATAATGACAATGTAGCTCGCGCGAGATGAGAACCCAACCGGCGGGGTGCTACCATTCTCGATCGCCGCACAGTCCGAATTGTGGTCGCTGATAGAGAAAGGATCATTGAAGGAAATAACGCTGGGAGAGATTATCGCTGTGTTATTGACAAAGGAAACCACAGCCCGCTGTGTAGCGTTGAAGAGAGCGCACTGAACACCCGCAACAGCAATGTCCTCACTGGGACCATGGTACGTGCGCCATGTCATAGTAAAATTCCACCCGCTGTCGCCTATTACGGAGGTGGCGTTGTACACCGCAGTATCCGTGGTGCCGTTCATACTCCAGAGGATTGCAGAAGGGTTAGAGGGGCCCGACGAACTATCACTATCGTCAAGTATCTCGTCCTGACCGATATCTGAGCACTGTAGAGCTGGAGCGGCGTACTCGATGGTATAATTACACGCGCTCCCACACCCTGCAGGCGCATTCCACCCAATGAGCGTATCAGATTGGAATGAGCGCGAAAGGATTCTTTCCCAGGCTGTGGTCACTGTATATGTACAGGTAGTCATTGATCCCGTTGTCCAGCCATCCCCATTGGCGAAGGATATGGTCGGAACGGAGATAATGCTCGTTGTTGGAGACGCCGAGCCGACCTCGAGGGCGTTGGGTGCGAGGATGGATACGAATGCTAGGGCTTGCACCAATATGGTCACGACCATGATAGGGAATATCTTCCAGGACCAGACGAGGCAAAGAGTCTGGATAGGATCTGGTAGTCCGAATAAATGGTTTAGTTGTTTGATGGTGAAGGGTCTGCGGCATAAGAACAGCCAAATCTGTTATCATTGTAAGCTGATCAGTCCCTGCGTCTGAAGAAGATTGCGCTCACGAGCTGCGTAAGGGATATAGTAACCGAGCCTGTGCAGAGCCATTGCACAAGTGTACTAAATGCGTTGGAGGAATTCTTGATCCAGAACTGCTCTTGAGCGTCATGTCCTTGCAGAAAGGCGAGAAAGAAGTGATGTATTCCCGCAATGATCCCTGCACCCAGCAGCATCCCTACCATGCCCATGGGTGTACCGCCCAGCAGGATACTCTTCGCCATCGGCGGAGGGGTAGGCGTAGCAGCAGAGAGCGGGTCCATTTCGGATTTGGATAGTGATGACCGATTTCTCATTCGCGAATGGTTGATGAGCTCCATCGTCTCTTCTTCCTCGTCCTCTACTTTGTCTCTGTTTAAGCGCATGTTAAGGGAATTGAGAGTAGCGGCACGCGTGCTTGGAGCACTTTTGTCGGCAGGACGAGTACCGCTTTATATCGGGCGTGTGATACACGGGAAACAAACAGGTCCCTGTGTATCAAACTATTAAGACTAGTGATCCTTAGTCATATAGATGCCTATCAACATATCAGATGAAACTCAAGCTGGGAAACTGAGGAAGTAACATACGGTTGCCTTCAAATATCACTAAGTGACGTCCAATGCATCAGACGGGTCAGAGCACCCACAATTGAAGAGATGCTTATGGTAATTGAGGTGCTTAGCTAGGCATCAAAGGACACATCTGATGCGACTCACTGATAGTCATGACCTTTATATCCGAGATCCGCGTTCGAGAGAATTAGGTACTCTAAAGCGAGGTGCCTGTGGCCACTACTCAAGTACTCAAATCCTGAGTTCGTTGAAGAAACCATTCTTGGATTGAATTGGACGCCCTTGATTAACCTGTAACAGACTACTGCAACATAGTTCCTCGGGAGCTATATAGCGAAATCGGAGAAAAGACCAAATCACCGAGGGTTTATATCTATTGGAGGAACATATCTTCTCACCGAGGCTGTCCGCCTTGTCCCTGCGAGATGGCTCAGGCATTAGCTATATAAACATACATGAACCCATTAAATACCGACCCGGGTAGAAGATGTTGCATTGTGAAGATGTATAATTCTTGCTAAGGGAGACATGAGGCATCTGGTAGAGATTGCTGTGGCACATTACCCACGACGTTCGAAAACGGTGTTGCACTATCATAGAATGACGGTCCTTGCCAATATCCCCCAATTCTCGTTGTTTGCTTTAAGACCAGTTCGTCGGCAACCACAAAACTAAGCAGACCCGAATCACAGTTACCAGTGCCGACTTCACAGCAGGGAGATAGAAATCCTATCGTCCCAAGGAATCCGAGAAATGTTGGAAATGTGTTCAAGCCTGTCTTAACGGTTCGGTTTTGGTTCGGTTGCACGGCTTTGTCGGAGTTTATACTTTGATTTTCACTGTCTCCGCTTGAACTTCGTTCCGAAGGGCCACAGATGCGCGTCGCGTTTTGATCATGTTGTCAATGGTGACTGTCCCATGTGGGCCCTCCTCCCATTATCCTTTCTCGTGGTGACTCGTATGAGCTACGGCTGTTGGACTCCTAGTTGAACCTTCAGAGTCTTCTTACAGACGCCCTATAATTTTCCAGTCTCTTAGAATGAGTCGACCCATGGAGTTGCGGTCGCAGTCGGACTGTCAGCCGACAGACAGACGACGATCATGGAAAAGGCCATGCCATCTATAAATATCTCGAGCTCTCTTATGCCAGGAAATACTTTTCTTAGACGATGATGACTTCTGGCACCAACATCGCCTGGATCGAATTACATCCTGTGTCATCTCAAACCATGCATCCAGTAGCTAAACGTATTATTGATGTCAGTAAATTCAGATACGACGGGAGACAACCGCGATAAGGGAGATTCTTTTGAGACTAAATTCTATGAACTACCGGATCGATATTGTACCCTTTCTAGCAAAACGTCCCAAAAGCCTGCTGCAACTGCTCCCCCATTTTTGTGTAATATTGGTCTGTACGTATCCTTGCAGAGGGCTGTAATTAAATGCTTACATCAGGTTCTGAAGCTGCGTATCGTGTAACGAAGTGACGTACCGGAACAGCAGCAAGGAATTTTCTATCAAACTCGTCGCTGTCACTCACAAGTTTCTTTAGAAGAAGACCGATTTCAGCTGTGAGACTGGTGCTCTGGAAATCATCCTTCAGGGCTATCAAAGTCTCTAAGAATCCCATGACGACGGGTAAACCCCTGTTTACTTCATCGCAGACCCATTTTCCATCGAGGTGGGTTTTTGATATCACCTTCAGCATTACACACGTTTATAGCAGCGATAGAGCATACAGGAATACACGCTACAGCGTCTTTCATTTGCTTGCCTAGAATATGAATGTCGTCCTTGATGACCTTGGATGAATGCATGAGGAAGTGTGCTTGATATACGTAGGTGCACATTATAACGAACCATAGCATGGTGAACATCGACGTTGGTAGAAAACGCACTAAGAGCTCCTTGGATCGCATAGAATGTAACACCCATGGCATCGAAAGCACCCTGAATCGTACACCCATGCCAGTGACCAGAATTCACCGGAGACTCAGCGGTAGTACACGCTACGAAGAGAAGGAGACCGAAGGAGAAAATTCGAGCCCACATCGTGCATGGGCTGAGGGTTGTCTTTGAAGGTATTTAAGCCTAGTTTATGAACGTAATCTTGAAGGAAGCGGAATCCCAGATAGCTTACAAGTCTTGTGCTCACTTCTGTGGAGTGCTTCGCAGACATGGTGTGAATGAATTATATAACAGCCAGGTACGAAGATCGTAAATTTCAGAGTAATTAGACAAAGTGAGTTTACGTGAGGATGAAAAATTCCAAAGAACGAAGGCGAGGCTATCAATAGTTCCCAGGAAGCCTTACCGCCATCATTGAAGTTGTCGCCTCCTGCCAACAGAATACGCATCCTTGAGGTCGATTTCTCCGTTTCTTCAACAACATGGAAAGCTGCGTTGAATACTCGTTAGCTGAGTTGAGTTGATATACGGTTGCCGAGTCACTGGTCAACTGGTGAAGAATTTAAACAGTACTTCAAGCCAAAGACAGCAACCAAGATTGGCGGACCACTTTACTATCAGCATCTGGCACTACGTCTACCTACGATTTGTCAAGCCGAAGAGACGGAGTCCAGAAACCACCGTATCAGCGCGAAGGAAGATGATCTTCGCCTCTGCTCATTCGGAGCTTGTCCTACGGTGCAAAGCCATCAGAAAGAGAGGCGAGAAAATGAAGGGTGGATCATCGTGGTGGTCGACGATCAGGGCGATAGCACCTACCACTTATCAGCTGACATGTCACTGAAGCGAAGAGACATCGAGTGAAAGGTTGCAAGCCGTGTCTGAAAGGGGGGGGGGGGGGGCGGGTTGAGTCGGTATCCGACAAAATAGAAGCGTATTTGCTGCGCCATAGAAGATTTCCCACAAAACGGTAGAATTTCTGCTTCTTCTCGAAGCACGATCTAGGTGTAATACGGAGAATGGCACCTGATCTCGGGCTAGCAGATTCACCATTCGATGTTACTGTAATCTGGTGAGATTCTGAAAAAGATTCGCCATCACGCACTAAACGTCAGACAGCTCGAACTGCCGGAGGGAGATAAAGCTCTCTATGGGCAGAGTCGTTCCAAATGTTCTCATTAAAAAAAGGTGACGGTGACTGGTCACTGTTGAGGCCACCAACGTCATGGAGAGAGTAAATTAGTCCAGTACTGCTAGTTTCGGCATTTCACATGGCTTGAACTTGATATCTTCGAAGGGCAGGTGTCCAAACTCCTATCACCGAAGCATGGACCCGCAGTGAAAGATATGAGGAGAAGACAGTATTGGTTCCAAGCTGACCCTTGGTAATTCAGACGACGGGTAATGTAAACTCAGTAACAAACACTATTTTCTTTACAGAGAAGCGAGTACACACTCAGATGAAGCGTCATGCGTTGTCTTGGAATTGAAAAAACACGAACCTGGAATATAAAACAGTGGAATTGTTTTCCATCACTGGGCGTGGACACTGGAAATCGATAACCGAGAGGCCCCAAGATGGCAATCGCCCATAATTGATCTTCAGAACTTTCAACGCACGACGAGTATGATATGAATTATAATGGATCGATGACTGAATCGAAGCACAACATAAATATGGAAGAAAAGTTTTCTCATATGAATCCACAGCCCGTTTGGCGAAGGAAAAAATGAATGAAAATTCATGGCTGTCCAGAAATGGCGGCCCGTTCTTCCGGTTTTGAAGATGAAAATTATGTGGAAGAGCGAGGCAGATGGGATCCGGTCTCACAATAACCGGGGCAATAAACTGGTTCCTATAATATTAGATCTGAGCAGAAGTCTAACAATATAATGACGCGAAAATGACACATTTATAATTCCGGATAGAGATTCTACTGGCTACCTATATGAGGATTTCCACAGGAGACATCTTCCTGCCGATCCTATTTCTAATTCGCATTATATGCATCAGCTACTTTCTGCAGGGCTCTGATAATCTCCTCGTCAGCCGCGTCCATGCCGGCACGAGACCCATCCTGCATTTCCATCAGTCTCTATACTGCCCATAGAATGACAATCAAGAATACATACCGGAGTACATTTGAGAACTTTCTCCATTAAAGCGTTAAGATCCTCTTTGAACAGCTTAATAATGGGAACAGCTTGTGTAAAGTGTAGTTTATCGACATCCTTCCGCGAATCTATAACACACTGGCAGACTTTCAAGAACGAAGGCTTCAAGTCTTCGAATTTGCTGAGGACAACATGGCCCTGGCCTTCTGAAAGAACCGTGGTCTGAGAAGAATTCGTTAGAGAAGATTTGATTGAATAGTGGGAATTTCCACATACCGGGCAAGTGTTAGTGGCATCCTTGATATCTGAATCGGCTGCTTTGGCGACCGAGAGAACAACCTGTTCATACCATCAGAACAAAAGAAGGGTGTTGAAAGACTGAGGTTAACGTGCGAGGGCATTATCATAGGTGGGTGTCTGTTGAAAGGTGCTGCAATCCTTTTCCAATTTCTTGACCTCCGCGGCGAAGGTATCGATATTAGCGCAGAACTTGTGGAACGAATTGTCCACAACAATGCTCGAGATAGCAAGAGAGACGAAAGGAAGAAGCGCGAGAATGCGAAGAAACATCTTGAGCTTTGGTTTGTACGACGACGGTGAGTGAAGTTGCTGAGGGAATGAGTACGGGTGTTTCTCGATGCGTTTTATAGCATTCGACCGGTAGATGCGCCGATGAGAGAAGAGCTTCAGCGTCGTCACAATCACATAATAGACGGACAGAGATGGTGCGATCATTTAGGCTGTCAAATGGAAATTGGTATGCTATTAGTCGGACACGATGGCTGGAACGATAGTTAATGTACTATTACAAGCTGCAAATCTGCCTTACAGACTCCATTTGGTAGGAAAATTGCAGCGGACATACTCTGGGACCCGTCTGACCTCTCGAACATCTACGCTGTAATAAAATTATTTTACGCGGATCATGAATGTCTTGGTGACGTCTGTTACTAAGAATCTGGAGGTGACTGGCCAGAAGACATTAACCTTCGGATAGCTTTAGTTATTAGACGTGCTGAGTATCGGTCCCACTAAGCTGTTGGATTAATGCTGTTGACATGAATGGTCATTGAATATTGAATAGAAATGGACGGCCATTTCTCGGACCACGATTATTGACGTGTTTCTGTCAGAGATGTTGGAAGGACATAATGGACTAGACGCAGGCTAAGCACGTATCTACTGCTCGAATCCATTTCAGAAGATGCTGTCGCTTAGTGTCCGGCTAAGCCCCGATTATACGCATGCTTAACTTTCCTTCAAGGGTGTTCCCTCCACTTTCGCCGAGCTGTGTGTCTGTGAACCAATTGATTACAAAGGTTATTTGCGAATTCCCGTAAAGTAGTTCGAAGAGCATAAAGGACCAGAAGGAGGCTACGTACGAATCAACTACTCGAATCGTTTCTGAGATGCTATCAGCAATTTCCAAATTAGACCCGGCTGCGGAAAGTCTGCGGCCCGGATGCGCCATTCAAGCTTTACTTCAAACATCCACCATCAAATGTCACTCTTTTCAAAAGCCAGCGGTGCGTCCTTGACATCATGCGTTCTCCGATATACTCACTCGGCGGCCAGTACTAGTCATGGACCCATCATCTGTACTCCCCGTAGAACTTCTCTCAAAAATATTTCGCCACTACCTCACCGATCGCGAGGACCCTGTCCAGTCGTTTGATTTCTGCGATGGACTCTGGGTCCTTGGGAATGTCAGCAGTGCATGGAGAAGTACAGCGAATTCCTCTAAATCACTCTGGTCGATCATAACCATAACAGAGACATTTATGCGCGACATCCGAAAGGACACCCCGCCGCTCTCAGATCGTAACCGTAAGTGCGGATATATATTCTACTCGCTAGCTAGGTGAGGATTTCCGCAGGAGAAATCATCCTGTCGATCCTAGCTCTAATTTGCATTATATGCCTCGGCTAATTTCTGCAGGGTTTTAACAATCTCATCGTGCGCCGCTTCCATGTTGGCCCGAGACTCTTCCTGTATGTCCATCATTCTCGATACCGCTCATAGAATGACGATCAAGGATACATACCGGAGTACAATTAAGAATTTTATCCACTAAAGTGTTACCGTCCTCTTTGATTGACTTGATAACGGGGACAGCCTCAGATGTCAAGCCGAGTTGAGCGACTTGATCCCGCGAATTTATTACGCAGTCGCAGACATTCACGAGCGAAGGCTTCAAGTCTGTGATTATGTCGAAGACAAGCTTGCCCTGGTCTTCTGAAAGAACCGTGGTCTGGGAAGGATTCGTCAGAATGAAGAATTGTTTTAACAGTGGGAAGTTTTAACATACTGGGCAGGTGTTAGTGGCATCATTGATATCTGAATCGGCTGCTCCGGCGTCCGAGAGAACAACCTGTTCATACCATCAGAACGAAAGAAGAGTATTGAAAGAACGAAGGAAACGTACGAAAGCACTGTAATCGCTGGGTGTCTCGTGAAAGGTAGCACAGTCCTTTTCCATTTGCTTAACCTTCATAGTGAGGGTATCCATATCATCGCAGAAGTCGTTGAATGAACGGTCCATACGAGAGCTCGAGAGAACAAGGGAGACGAAAGGAAGAAGAGCGAGAATACCGAAGAACATCTTGAGAGTTGGATTATAACGACTAGTGTGGTTGCAGTTGCTGAGGGAATCACTGCAGGTGTTTCTCGATGCATTTTATAGCATTCAACCGGTAAATAATCCGAGGAGAGAAAAATTTCCAGCGTCGTCGCATAGGTGGAGATGGATGGTGCAATAATTTGGGCTGTCAAATCGAAATTAGTATGCTAGTAGAGTCAGACATGATGGCTGGAACGACAGTCACTGTACCATTACAAGCTACGAATCCACCCTACAGACTCTATTCGGTTATGGAATTGAAAGTGTGCACCCGGCGCGCTCTGCTCCTATATGTTAAACGACCGATAACCCGCCTGACCTCTCGACCATTGACGTTAAGGGCGTTATTGTGACGTCTGCTACAAAGATTTGGAAAGTAGATCGGGACACCTAGTTTTCGATGGTTTGAATTATTAGACGTACGGAATGGTAGACCTAGTACGATGTTAAATTTCCGCTGTGTAAATGAGTGAGAAGGTACCGTTGCTTAGTGTCCGGCTACTAAGCCCCCATCTTAACCATGTTCTCGTCATTTCTCTAAGTCGCTGCTGTCTTGCTGCTGTCTGCAACTGAGTATAATACAACAATTATAAAGGTATCTCCATTAGAGAATGTTGGAATTACTAAGTATATGCTCGTAGCTTCCCTGACTACTGGGTTACAAACTCGCAAGGAGTCTGCCCATTATTTACTTGTATATATACTAGCTACTACTTAATCTAGTATCTTCTCCATCTTTCATGCTCTTTCCACCCTTACTAATCATACCGAGTGATGCCGGCTTGCCCGAATCTCAACAGAGAAGTTAGGAGGATGTAAAAGACCAGAACGAGGCTATGTACGAACCAACTGCTCGAATCGTTCTTAGAAGTGGCTATCACGTGGGCTATCGGCAATTTCAAAATTAGAACCGGCTGCGGCCCGGATGGGCCATTCAAGCTTCACGTCAAACGTCCACCATCGAAAGCCACTGTTTTCAAGAGCCACTGGTGCGTCCTTTACATCATGAGTCCTCCAGCGAACTGACTCGACAGCCAGTACTATTCATGGACCCGTCATCTGTACTTCCCGTAGAACTTCTCTCAAAGATCTTTCGCCACTACCTCACCGATCGCGAGGACCCTGTCCAGTCGTTTGATTTCTGCAATGGACTCTGGGTCCTTGTGAATGTCAACAGTGCATGGAGAAGTATGGCCAACTCTTCTAAATCCCTCTGGTCGACCATAACTATAACGAAGGCATTTATGCGCGACACTCGAAAGGACGCCGCGCCACTCTCAGATCGGAGCCTGGTGTCCCGGAAGAATGCTAACGAAATAAGGAAAGAAATTCTTACCGAAATACTCCGGCGCTCCGGAAGTTGTCCTCTCATCATATCTATATCATTCCCTCTCTCTTTGCAGCGTGGTGAGGTCATCCGCTCTTCCGACTATCAGCCTCTCTGCGCTATTCTCGCTGTGCACTGCCATCGGTGGCAGTCCGTAGACATCAAAGGTCCTCCTTACCTTCTGAACCATTTCGTACATCTCCCCTCTTCTCAACTTCAATCATTGCAGAAACTGCATGTGATAGTAGGCGACAAGGCGGTCCTCGGTCAGGTTCTGCATATCTGCTCAGGCCTGGTGGAATTGGTAACGGGTGCTTCGAAAGGCGAGTGCACTCTTGGGAGGATCGAGATGCCTGCACTCGAACACCTTGAAATAATAGGAGACACCCGTGCGTTAGACTGTATCTCCGCGCATCATCTCCGGTCTTTAAAAATCGAATGTGACCCGTTTGCCAATATGCGTTCCGACCACAGAGGATCTCCTGTATTAGATTTCCTTCGCCATTCAGAATGTTCGGTCCGCGCAATGGATGTCTACTGGTGCGGCACCCACGACGACCTAGAGGCTATTTTATCCCTTACGCCTTCACTCGAATCTCTTAAATGCTGCATTCATTTCAACCGAGCTTTCCTTGCCAAGATGAAATCCCCTTCCTCGTTGTTTCCTCATCTACATACCCTAACGCTGCGATTTGGCCAAACCATTCGGTTTCCCCATGTAAAATTCATTCTTGATATCGTCGAGTCACGGCTGGAGAGTGGATTTTTGAAGCGCGTGAACATTCACCCAGTTGGCAAGACCTCCGTACAAATGTTCGACGAGCGACTGGCTGCCATCAATGCCATACCCGATGTCACTGTTTGGCTCGAGGACATTTATATGCGCCACGTTTACAGTGGTTTGGTGATAGAAGACGATCTTCCGTGAGAATAACCTTGATACTTTTACTAGGTAAGCGAGCCCTGCATTCAGCAGTGGCAACATCATTGACATGTACATGTTTAGGTGCATGATACGGGCTACTTCTCTCGAATTACGGCTACATATATCTCTGTAAACCCCCAATATATCATTTCCTACTTCGATGCGTCCTGACTACAGTCACCGTTCATAATAACTCCTGTCTTACACGCAACTTCCATGTAGACACCACTATACTCAATGGAAGAAAGTCGTTCATGCGTGCTTGTACTTAATTCCTTTGCAATTGCGAGAGCTGAAAATCAGAACATTAATCCCGAGCCTAAATTATAGAACAAGCAGCACCTTCAGCTGCCATGCCTTACGGAAGGTCCAAAATGGATCCGAGACCTATGGGCCAGTGAACCAAAGCGGCATCCAACAACTTGAAAAGAGGTATGGACCGTTGTTTCTACATCCGATGCCTTCAAAGCCAGTTTCGCCTGGATGCTAAGCATGTCGACAATTTCAATAATGCCATCATGCGTCACCTACTCTTCCAGAAATTCATCTTTCAGGGGAACGCTGCAAAGGAAGGCGAGGCAATGAGTAATCCAAGACGCAGGTGGTACGAAGCGGTCACTGAGTCGGTGTTTGTGCCTGTGCGGTGCGCCGTAGACAAAAAGTACAGGTTTAGCCATGCATACGCCGAAGGGGAGTCGAACCACTACCGCTTGCTCGCATTCATCAACTGCCATGGAAGGCAAGCATGATAACCGTTTCACCATCGGCGTTCATATTGCAGTGTTAGCTCTGTTATAGGTAGTGCACATACTTTATTTACGTCAAATGGACTGCGAGATGTTATAAATTGGGTACAGAAACAGATCTTAAGAGCTTACCCATGTGTATCTACCTGCTGTGATGCTAAACCGCATGGGCGACCATCGACCACACCTGCTATCTTCTTTGGTGATGCGAAATACATATCAGCTACGCACGATGAAGGATACAAAACATCGTCCAGTCTTTACGTCACAGGCTTGGAGGGCAGACGAATTTCCGCACCTCGCGTTAGAGAATGAAGGATCTTTGGTCTGTGCCCAAACAAGGATGAGTTGTGAAAGCTTCCCTCGAACTTATAAGATGTGATTGTGCTCCGTAATTATATCCCCGGTGCATGTGTCGCTTGTCTCATTTCCTTTCCCGGATTCGTGCGTCTATCAGGATCTCCAACACCAGCTTTTGTTTTAAGTATCGTTCATCCTCCCACTGGAATGGGGTGGTGCCGTTGACTCTGCCCGAGACTCTCGATCTCTCCCCGTCTTGGCACGCGGAGCCCGACTCCTCCTCCTCTACTCTCAAGTATGCCACTACATTTCATTTCGAAGCTAGTCTGGGCGGCAAGGTTAACTCTCACGATCCTAGGCAAAGGTGATTCTTCCCTCGCTATTCCTGAGTGTACTGTTATCATCTTCAAGATCTAGCCGTCCAAGAAAGAGAACTGCGATACTCCCAATGCGAGGACAAAGGACACTACTGATGAGAAGACGAAGCTTTGAGGTTCGAAGATTCCCTAGCTGTGAGTTCCTTATACTATTCGACGACGCATACCTAATAATTTTAACAGTCCTTTTGGGTGTACAAAGTTTACCACTTCTTGCGCTCGACAATGGCATAGAACCCCAATGCAAAATGTACTCTCATAAAGGTGAGCTTCTGATTCTTGTGCCGCGGTTCTTTTCTGATATCAAACTCCGGCGTAATGGAACCACTAGGCTGAGTCTTGGTCCTCGAATGGATTTTCTGCACACACCTGATTCTCACCATTATTGGAGTTAAAAAGTATCTCCGAGATCATAAAACACGGTATCACTGTGAAAGATCTGCCATGCGTTGGGTATTCAATGCTGGGCGTATATTTCAAGAGTAGAGCTAGGTCAAAGACACGAATGCATTGCCGCAACAAAAGGTTAAGATGCAACAAGGTCGAAAGCGGTTGGGATATATAAGTGAAAGAATGAATGACGGAGGTAACCGACGGAAATCTGTATCCCTTACAATCACACATCAGTTCCTCCCTAACAATTCCCAAGAGATGGGCGCTGTGTGAAATCAGTCCGTCCGCCAGCGACAAAAATTGTTCGTTGTCTTTGTTTACTTCGGCAAAGCGCAAAGGCAGATATTCTGTCTGTAGGATTACAATGAATTTTCTAGTTTTTCGTCTGCAACAAACAATTTGTGGGGTGTCGAATCGCGTATATTACTATCGACGGCGAGAATCCGAGACTAGGCTGATATTGGAATGTAGGTACACATCAACGCGCTGCAGTGTCTGGGAAACAATCAGTGGCCGTTGATTAGCGGCGGGTAGAATGATTAATAGTGAATGTATCGATCCAATACGTCATTCTTAGCAGGGTTGAGCAGGATTCTTGACCAACCCTAAATTCATTGCTTGCTAGATTCCGCGACGAGGAGACTCTTCCTGCGTCCTCAATGTTATTTATGTTCTCGTGCTTTCTTCAAGCTGTCATTGAATCCAACACTTAGATCGTCGACAACCATACGGGAATCGAGAATAGAGAACGACCATGCGGATTTAGGAAGCTGTTGGCATCATGTACTCATTCATATTCATAAGATCATTGATTGTAGGGCCCAGAACGGTGACTGGTGCTTTGAACGCGGCGGCAATAGATATTCGATTCGCGCCGAGAAAACGGAAGTAGTATCTCGGAGTGTACGGTGATCATGGGCGAGAGTCGACTCGGAAATGAATGGCCATCATATCAGACGACTGCGTCGTGGGATCACACAATACATGCTACTGTGCTTGGGGTAACGTCGGTCCATTCTGGCTTTGACCACATCAACTCGGAAGCCTCTTTTCTACGCTTTCTTGAACACCATCTCGAAGACGTCGAGATAGAAAACAGTGCGTATAGTTGATCTATGGTCATTTTGAGTAATCACTTACTCTGAGAACGTTAGCGCCCTCGAGTTTCGTCAAGTTGACTTGAAGACGCTAGTGCTCTGTTTTGACGACTCCACCGACAACAGAGGATTCGGCCATTAGCATGGCTTACATTTTGGACAAGGATATGAGCACAACCGGGTCTTTGGAGTCTCGAGGGGAGAGAGTACATGCGAATGTCAGTTCTACGCCAGAGGACGATGAACCCGTCCGGGAGACGACGCCTGATTCTTCGTCGGACACGCAACCAGAGTTATTGCCCAAATCGTTCATTACAGGCCCTCGGTTTGGCCTTTTTGACGAGCAATCAACCAGTGGTTCGGACGACGACGGCTTCTATGCTTGGAGATATAAGGCTAACCATGTAAGTCGGTCGACAAGATAAGCCGGGCTGAAACTGATAATATATATCCAGGGTATTACTCTCCCCAGAATCACCATCTCTGCGTTCACCGAGACCAGCCAAGCGGAAGAATCCATTGAGGTTCCGAAGCAACGATGTTATAGCGGTCGAAAACCCATCATTCCATCCTCCCTTGCCGATACTCCCTGCGCTTCCCTTGGTGTTCAAGGTGTCTTGGATCGCCTGAATGAGATCCTAGGAACGTCACACACTCTCGACACTCCGTCTCTCTCATCTCTTCTCGAGGAATTCATAGAGAGGGACTACGACTTTGGCATGGTATATGGCCGTCTCCGTGGGGTCTGGAATACACATAGGGATAGCAATATGCAAGATGAACTCCGCAGACGTGAAACAGAGGACAGAGAGAACCGACAAAGAGCACTAGTAGGAAACGTGATCATCAATCCTGATCTTAGGCCTCGCCGTGTATGGGACTTGTTCAGCAATCGTGTGGTTCCATTTTGGGTCGCCGACTTCCTTCTCACCCTGATTTCACATGCTTGGGTTGATGAGAAGGATCGTGTCGATGTGTTGACGCCTATCAATGGGAAGGAGTGGCCTGTGCCGATACCAAAGGATGTCAGTCTCAATCTCATCCGGATCGAGATGCTGAATATGGGAATGGAGTATATGTGGCTGGATGTCCTCTGTTTGAGACAGAAAGGGGAGGTTAGGGAGGATCTGCGCATGGAGGAGTGGAAACTGGATGTGCCCATAATTGGAGTCATTTATCAGTTTTCTTCGGTGGTGATCTACATGAGTGGACTGGGACTGCCGTTGAGTTTGAAAGAGGGTGATTTGGACAGCGATCGGTGTTGGTTCCGACGTGCTTGGACTGTCCAGGAGGTTGGATTTGAGAGGATCATTGCTGGTGATACTCCAAATGGACCGATGCATGCAAAACCAATAGATAATGATGGGAACTATGAGACAGCCGTGTTGACAAGGTTTCACAAGAAGCTGGGGACATTGCACTCTAACCCAGATATATTTAGTGTACTGGTGGCGATGCGGGATCGGGTATCAACCAATCCTGTGGACAGAGTGGCTGGACTGGTGCTGGCAACAATACCCAGGGTGATACCTGCCTACTATGAGAGCAGGTCTCTTGAGGGGGCATGGATAGCACTGGTGAACACAACAGGCCATACGCAGCGTGGGTTGCTCTTCTTTCAGTATCCTGGGATTGGACTTGGAAGCAAGAAGTGGAGACCGACATGGGACCAGGTCATGACAGAGCCTCCGCCTACATTTTTGAATTATTCTGGTTTTGTTCAGTATGATGATGAGAAAGATGAGGACTGGGTTGATGTGTTTTACATCGAAAGGGGGCTTCTGCGAGGATTGGACGTGGTATCCGCAGATGGGCTGGATCGATCCGGAGAATTGGTTGTCAAAGATGTGGCAGGGACGGCATACACATTTACAGTTCGTGTTGCACACCACTTCCCAATACCCGAGGATATGTACACTTTACTTTGCGCTCCGCCTGTGGTGTTCCATGGTAAACCCCAGGACATAACAAAGCCACGATACTGGGCTGTTGGACGACGACTGGCGGATCAGAGGTTTGAGAAAGTCTCAGTGGTTGTAATGGATGATTGGAGAGACGTAGAGAGGCTGCATAGTCTTGATGCTGCGGTGACATCTCAGCGCTTTGTCCTAGTTTAAGTGCGACCATCTCAGGAATTGTCATCACTGTCTCAAGATTACTGTAGAGCAGTAGTATTTGTTTTACTATCTGCACACTAACTTGGATTCCATGATTTCGAGACAACCTTTGATGTGCTCACTACTAGGTAAGTAAAGATGAACTAAGAAGAGCGGGAGAGAGTCCAGCGCGACCGATCGTCCGTTTGGAAAACTCAGATGGATAAATATAACTCGGATCCGTCGAAATCGTGCAGCAGGATGTAAGGCAGGAGGGTGCCTAAGCGAGGGAGTACTTTCTGAAGCTTTACAATTGTATGAAGACGAGGATCCTTCAAGCTCTCGTTGCCAAATGAATGAGCCAAAGGCTGACACTCAAAACTCTGAGAGTATCGGTAGTCGGTATTCGACTTCATAGCCTAGCCAGAAACACAGTTTCACCTCTGTTGTGATCTATTCCCGGCGATAACCTCAGTCCTTGCACTGCCTGTAATCGCGCGTAGACTGGTGGAGAAGATGACTTGGGCGAGGGTTTGGTGAAATGGAGAGCGTGTGACGACAGGAAGGAAGGTACAAGGTTGGGATCGTTCACGTAAACGTGGCATCGGACCGGTGTTGACGAAGGAAAGAGTGTGCCTAGGTGTTGCCTCTAGGAACGTGGCAAAAACGGACGCCTCTCTCATGTGATCCATGCCTAGATGACCCTTTGAACTTTTAGACGGAGAGAAAACTTCGTCGCTCAGTTCAACCCGCCCAATACGGCGGTGCGCGCCATTGGTTAATGTGATGATTGTGCTGATAGGTCGGAATGAGACACGGCGATGGTGGAAATATTTGTGCCAGGGGAACAGATACGGTAGTACACAACCACTTCAGTTTTCGGATACGGTCGGTGTGCGTAAAGAAGAAAGGTCGAGCATTTGAGCTTCTGAGGCATAGACGGTGCTCGATGCGCACACACTGACGAAGATGAGACGGAAGACGCCACAGCAACAATAGCTCAAAAAGTGTCTTGGTAGCAACACTGAGACTGAGTATATGCGAGTGCGATCGGCGCGGATAACTGTGCAGGCGACGAGGAGGTTCCATCACCTAGTTACCCTCCAACGAACAGATGACCGTCCTGAAGTACTGAAAGTGGAAATTATCACTTGACGGGTTTTGATAAGATGGTCATTCATTCATATTCAGCAGGATATTACATGAGATTCTACTATAATATGTCAGAGCAAGATCAAGTCGTCGAGACCAAAGGGCAGACGTACGATTACGATACAAAAGAGTGTTTTGGGGTCATGATAATAGAGCTGAAGCGACCTCGTACTCTCCAACCGGGGCGTCTATGCAGTCAGTGTTCTCCTTCGATCGTGACAGCGAAGGGAAGCAGCCAAGCATATTATTATAGTTCGTCTCCGCACACTGGGCTGCACTCGGTACCCGTATCTATGCATGCTTCAGCTACGCTTGTGACAGAAGAAATAGACACGAACCGAAAGATCTGTCCTCTGCATGGAGAGTACGCCGCCCTCGGGTTCTCTGCCCAGCGACATCCTATTCATTGGGCGTTACTAGCAAGGATGCGACGGCCAAGTCTAGAGATACATCAGCGAGAGCAGAAGGGCGTAAGATTTGACGTACGAACAGCATGAGATTCTATACAGCAGTGTCGCCGTCGTGCTATGGTTGATGACGTTAACGATGAAAGGCGTTACGAAGGGAAGAAATTGAGATATAGCAGGCGATGGGAGAAGCCATCGCAGACCCGAATGAAGGGATGTGCAGTCGAAGGAAACACTGGCGGGGTACCGGAATGTCGGCGGGCGAGTGTTGGAATGAGGCAGCAAGCACTGGGATATGGCTAGGCGCTCCTGTAAGGTCGAGAACATCGGACTTTCAAGTTCTTTTCCAGAAGCGGAGAGGTTCTTGGAATGATTGAGGCCGCCCGCCTTGCCGGTCACTTGCCACGAACTGTAAATTCCATCAGCTCTTCATTCCGAGCACTTGACTACCACGAACTATTGGCCAAAAGACACAGTCACCATTCCTCCTTCGTTATCGAATATGAGCGAGCCATAGCTTCATGTCTTCCAAGGGTCCGGCAACGGGAATAAGTGCAAGTCAGCTAGACGCAAGTTTTGGCGAAGAGCAAGCAGGATCAACAGATGCAAATAACGCCACAAACGCGCTGGACGGGAGCCATCCGGCCCGATTCGAAACCTCTTCGCTCGGCGATTTATTCTCTAGCAATACCCTGGTGTTCGATTCCCGCTGGTTCACGGAATTGCCGCGTTTAGGAAAGGCGAAACTTCGTTTTGTCCTTGGAGATCTAAACCAAATATTTTTACATTTGGAAGCGACGCACCTCACATTGGAAATTCTTGTGCCTTGATATCTCTCCCTCGTATCGCTGTCCCATCTCTATATTTCAGCAAGAGGTCTATCATGCTCAATTCACCTCACTTCGTAACTAAATAAAGACGTATTGATCCTGTCATTTTCTGGCCCACCTATTCGTCTTGGCTCTCTCTGTCGTTTCCGTCCAATCCCGTATACTTCCGATTCTTTTAGGACAGGGTGCGCACGCTTCACCTCTTGGGTCTTTTTCCTACTGAATACAGATCTTGCATCATAAGTGCGTGCAGTGTCTAGAAAATGAAGACTAGCCTCCTCGGACCTCTATGCACAAACGAGATTAGGTGAGGCGACATGCAGTAATAATGGTAGGCTATATCAGACATGAAGAGTATTATTCGATAACCAGCTTTTGTAGATGGGGGAAAGAGAAAAGTGGCGGCGTCGAATAGAAAGAAAGTCACTGAGGGGCGAATCGATGTCATTCTGAACTAGGTCTCTTGACTTAGGCCGTTGAAAAAAGCGCGTAGGTATGACGCAGTGTGGTTCTGTCACTTCCCACCGCTTCCGCATGTTGCCTCCCAAAGAAATGTTTTCGTCAGGCGCACTCTTCCGTTTCATCTTCCTGCACTCCCGCAGGTCTCAAGCGACTTCTATTAGAAAATATCATCAAGACTCTTTTCTGCTTCCCACTCTCTTGAAAGACGTTCGTCTCGTTGGAATCTATTCTTTGCGGCGATGATTCCTGGTTACCGTGCTCTTAACCGTTCCTATTTACATCAATCTTCCCTGCGCTCATGCGAAGCCGAATATCTCTCCCTCTGCTGCTACTGGTGAGCCAGGCTGAGGGGTCATAAGATGCAACTCTGCCCCATAATGTTATCACCGTGCCTAAGTCGTTCCATCTCTTTTTCTTTCCGGTCACCTCTCATATCGGATAGACACCTCTATCGCTCTCACCCTTTCCCTAGATATATCGTTCATCATGTCACGCTGATTTAAAAGTAAGAGATATCTCCCAACGGTGTTCCCGTCCGGCTGACTAGCGTTCCAGGTGAGACGATACCCGTCTTATTATCACGCCATGTCAGAAGCTCCGATTCACCGATGGAATAGGGAAGTCTGTCAACACGTTCCGATGTTCCCAATCGCCTCCCATCTCCCATGAAGGGTTCGAAAAGAATATTTTGCCTCGAGCGTGCGACTACATTCTATTTCAAAGACCGTTCAGGCGACAAAGGCTAAATATCAAGACCCTGCATATATGGTGATTTATTATCTAAATCTTCGAGAGCCAGTCGCCCGAGAAATAGAATAGCAAAGTATGTAGGGAAGCTGCTGATGTGGAGGGCCAAGTTTTGATGGTCGAAGAGTCCTCTAGCTGCGAGTTGGTTGCGCAGTAAGACAACGCGTAAGTACCACATTTAATGGCCATACTTGTCGCGTTTGAATAATCTGCCGCCTTTCGCTCACAGTGCGCTCGATGAAGGGTATACAAAGTGAAGCCGGAATATCGTCTTATGAAGGTTAGCGTGCCATTCCTCTGCTCTCTTCTTTTCTGATGTCGCAATCTAGCTGCCCGGAGGATAAATGGAGACCTTTCTCCTCTAACTTACCAAGGAAATATCTTTTCTTAGACGCAGGGAATCTTTCACGGGGTGGGTTGGGTTATGATTCCTTGTGGTAGAGTTAGTGCCTAGGAATGCTACCAGTATGCGCATCAGTATTGTACAAATTCGGGCAAGAGAAAGTGGATGTTACCATAACCCAAAGTGATCTGGGTACCACCGCTTCCCACATAAGTAATGTAGTCTATTTTACATGCGAGTTCCGAAGTAATGCTCAGTAGACGGCAATCGGAAGCAGCCATATATCGCTCGGATGTTCAGAACAGACCATGTGTGGGAAAATAACAAAACACAGGGATAACTTGTTTCGGAGGGTAGTAGTAGTAGTAGGGTACTGCAATCTCGCAACATGTTCAGGTCTACAGTTGTCTTACCCACTTCACTTTAACTTCAACCCCGACAATGAAGTAACCAAGATGTCCTAATAGTAAGTGACGTTTGTTCCCGAGTCCTTGCTTCACTCCATGGTCCATAAGCAAGAGTCAGGTTACCAGATGGAATAAAGGCGAACCATCTCTTGCATGATGTAAGCTATTCCTTGATGTGCTTTGAACAACTCACTCTCGTCTTTTGGTTTCTGGTTACTGGTATCATGCAAGAAACTGAACATTTGTCACTAACAATCAGAAAAAAAGATGATGATATAGATATGGTATGTACACTGAAGGGGAGTCGAAACCCTTCCAGTTGCCCATGACCGAACAATGGAAGGCTCACACGATAACGGTTGCACCATCAGTGTGCTTTTATGTTATCAATTGGCATCATCAAGTACCATACTCAGCATGAGGACAGAAGAAATAATTTGTGAAAAGATGTTCCTCACAGCTGGTCGATTCCGCATTGGGAGACATCTTGCCCTATATAATGGGAGGGCTTACTCATGGTGTTCATCACGGGCCGAACCCTTTTTGATGGCGCGCGCAATGGCATGAAACGAACGTATATCCGCAGACACAGATTCCTAAGGAGCTTATGCAGTGGAACGAGTTCTATCTCGTCGCGTGAGTACTACGTGAGAACTAGGGCATATCCGAGAAGTAGGGCCGGTGGACAAAAAGGCGTACAGGATTGGATTGCAGCTATATCGTTCATGCGGTAAGCCAGACAACGGGTTATCAATGGGGGGTTAGCGAAAGCAGCAGAAACTTCCCAATATGATGGTGAGTACTCCTGAGAGTGATAACGTTTGAATAGCTGAAGGATGGCTGGGCCTGCTGTTTTGCGGAGGCCTGAAGGGTTCGGTCTTGAGCTTCAACGAGCGACTCTTCACTGCACAGATATAACATTGAAAATGGATGTCCCTGTACCTGCCGCGGTAGTTACACGAATATATGCTATATTCGATGCAATTAGTTTGTTGGACAATTTAAATCTCAGAAGGCAGACGCACCGTTATAAATTCAGGAATTATGGTCTGCTGAGAAAGACGTCATCATGAGTGACACGAAATTGGCCAGATGCCTTCTCACCTCGTACTCTCCAATGTGTACTCCATATCTACCACCGTACTACGAAAGCGTACTTATTCACGGCTCCACAGGAGTAACATCGTTCTCGGAGCCCGGATCTACGCATAATGAATGTTCAACTAGGCCTATGTCACAGGAAAGGAATAGTAAGGCTCACCAGGATCCGCCACGAGCCAGAGTATGATACCCAAAGGTCCGAGAGTATCGGTAGTCGGTATTCGACTCCATAGCTTGACGACGTTGAAATAGCGTTGCTGGTTTCAGGACATTCCAGCCCGAACGGTAGTTTCGCCTCCGTTGTGAAGCATCTCCAGCGAAGACCGCAGTCCTTGTACTGCCCGTAATCACCCATAGACTGGCGGAGAAGATGTCATCGGCGGAGGTTTGCGGAATGGAGGGAGCGTGTAATGATAAAAAGGTAAAGGGTTGGGATCAACTGATGTGGCATCGAGCTGGGCCTGAAAGCGTGCCCAGAGGTGTTGCCTCTCACACGTCTCTGCAGACTGCGAGCGTAGTTGCGACTAGGTTTCATTACCCAGCTACGCCTTCAACGAACAGACATCCGTACTCAGGAACTTAGAATGGAGGCTCATGTTTGTCATTTTTTGATAAGACGGACAGCCATTCATATTCAACACCGCAGTTATATGAAATTATGCTGTGGGGATATATCAGACGGACATCAAGTCGTCTAGATGAAAACGAAGACGTACAATTACGGTAGCACACTGAATATTCAGGTCAAGAACCCCGCGGTCCCATCAAAAGTCGCATTCCTTTCAATTCCAACAACGAAGCGAAGCAGTCAAGCATATTGATAAAGTCCGTCTCAACCCTCTAGGCTGCGCTCGGGACCATATCCATGTATGCCTGTGCCAGAAGACCTCGAGGCGAACCGAAACATCTGTCGTCTGCATAGAATGTACACGGCCCTTGGATTCTCTGCGAAGCGACATCCCGCGCTGCCTGCAATGCTGAGACAGCGGGATGCTAGGGATCCATCAGCGAGAGAAAGAACGGGTATAATTTGACGTACAAGGAGTATAGGACTCTCTACAGCGGTGTAGTCGTCGTGCTATGAGTCGTGAGAATTGACGTGATGCTACGGAGGAAGGAAATTGAGACATTGCGGGCGATGGGTATCAGGCGTCCGGGGGAAGAGATGCGAAAGCAGGAGGACTACAGGGCTCCTAGAAGGTTGAGAGATAGCATCAATAGCGGACGAGCGTTGGATCTCGATGAGCCGTTATTGCCCTGGCGACTGTGCAAGCAGTACGACGGATCTTGTGAATTGGTAAGACGTTTGGCTAGACTTCCGTCACTTCCGAGAGCGTCGCCGGCTCGTTTACATACGTCGAGGGGGTGTTGAAATGGTTTCATCGTGTCCGCATTGCCAGCCGTCTCCCACGAACTGCTTTTCGATCAGTCCTCCCATTCAAATGATTCACTATCATGCACCATTGGCTAAAAGTCCAGGTCTCTATTCCTCCTTTCCACAAATCGAGGGTATGATCGCACAGGCGCTCAAAATATGCTAGACGAAAGGTAAGATCGTGCAGGATCAATATATGGATATAATGCTGCGTACACATGTGGGGAAGACCGGATATATGCGCACTAGTATTGCCTGTACTTTGACAGGAAATCCGCAGTACTGAAAACGATGGTGGTTAGTCAGCGAAAGACATACCCCGGCCGCACTCCATTGTTGAGGTCTGTTCTAATTGGTCAGCCAGAGAGGCGCTTTGATGTGCTGTGTTCTGTCTAGATGCACGGATGGTCGCGAACAATAATTGTCAGTGTGGACTGTTGAACGCGCCGGCTTTTCGCGTACCATCTGCGCGTCCAAGTTGTCTGTACAGGATCATATCACGTGTCCAATTTCCTCTTCTGAGTGACCTTGCTCCACCAGAGGAATCCATCCAGATCAAATCCTCGTCTGGGCGTGGTTGAAGATTTGTTGGGTACTGCTAGTCCTGGAGGGAAAGGACGGCGGATGGTCGGGATGAAAAGCTATGCGTGTATCCCGGTCCGATTTCCGGAACCATACACGTGATAAACGCCTTAAAAATTAGGTTTGATTAGCATCATTCATCGTCTCCTGCTAATTTCTAAGCCTGCGAGTGTGTTGGGATAGCAATCCCGAGCGAGTACAAGAATGTACTCAAAGGTTCGGCACGAATCAGTGGCAGCTGATTCGGACCACGGATGATACATATTTAGTAATCAGTAGTATATTCTAGAACTAGTACAAGATGTATTTAAGTAGGACGTCTCTCGCTCGAGGGACTAGTTAATTCTCATTTTTACTCTCATCCTCTACTTGTTACAACAGGTTATGGGCCCTGGCCCTAACTGAACTACTCACATCGTTACATACTTCGCACTTTTGTACTTTACGTACACACGTAGAACCAGATGGATAGCCAATCCGTGTATAGAATTGAACCCCTCAAGGGCCCGGAAAATTACCCGACATGGAAAATCAAGATGATCGATATTCTAACCGATTTAGGTCTAATTGATTATGCAGACGGAAGCATTCCGGCCCCGGCAGACACGGCACTGGTGGCAGATTGGAAGAAGAGTGATAGGAAGGCTCTTTCGACAATAAGGTTGCGGGTTTCAGACGGCCCGCTGGTGTATATTGCTGGTTCGAAGACTTCGGTAGAAGCCTGGAAAGCTCTGAGGGACATGTATGAGTCCAGGGGACCCATGGGAATTGTCCTTGTTAGAAGGAAATTCTTCAGAGCTCAGTGTGAAGAAGGAGGAAATATAGAAGAACATATTAGGACTATGAGGTCCTACCAGGAGGAGCTGGCATCCCTTAAGCAGAAAGTTGAGGAGGAGGACTTCTCTATCACACTGCTTACATCACTTCCGGAATCATGGAATTCATTCATTTCATCAGTGGATACTGCTGACTTGAAAGATTCTTACAAATTGATTTCCCGAATTCTCCAGGAAGACATCCGATTGCGGGAAAAGACTTCTGATTCCACCATGGCACTTGCAGCACATGGCAAGAAGAAATTCAACCCGAAAATTACATGTTACGGATGTGGAGAAATTGGTCACATCAGATCAAATTGCCCAAACGGGAAGAAGAATTCCGGAAAGTCTTGGAAGGGAAAAGGGAAGGGCCAGACCCAGGCACATGTTGCCAAATCGGATTCGGATGAAGAAGATTATGCATTCTGTGTAGCAGACGTTGCACTCACTGTGCTCTCAGGAACATCATGGATAGGGGACTCTGGTGCTACCAGACATATAGTCAAGAATAAACTATGCTTCTCTGACTATATTGAGACCCCAGGACATGAAGTCATTGGTGTGGGCAAATCCAAGAGCTTGGGGAAAGGAACAGTTAAGATTAAAATGGTTGAAGGGGGCAAGAATACTTCAGTTACACTGAAAGATTGTATTCACTGTCCCGAGGCACCATTCAATCTTATTTCACTAGGGCGCATCACAGATGCCAGGTTTGAACTCAAATTCAAGGAATCCCGGATGGATATTATCTCACCACATGGCAAGAAAATTGGCCACGGAGATAAGATATCAAAGCTGTACAGCCTTGACATCATTGCGCCAGAAATAACCCAGGCCAATGCTACGAAACCGGCCTGATCGTGGCAAAAGTGGCACAAAACATTAGGTCACTTGAACATGGGATCAGTAAAGAGACTATTTCGGAAGAAAATGGTCAAAGGAATGGATGTAGATGAGTCAGCAGACCCCCACAAGGATTGCGAAGCCTGCATAAAGGCCAAGCATCATGCCGAGCCATTTCTGCATGAGGCTGAAAGGGACTATACCGAAATAGGTGAAATAACATTTTCGGATCTGTGGGGACCAGCCTGAACTCAGGGTATCCATGGAGAAAGGTATTACATAAGCTTCACAGATGGAAAATCCCGGAGGACAATATTGTATTTTCTCAAGTCAAAACAAGGTGTGGAAATTCGAAAGAAGATCCAGCAGTATCAAAAATACATTAAAGTCCATAAAGGGAAGGACCTGAAGTTTATGAGGATTGACAATGGGAAGGAATATGTCAATGAGGAGGTAAAGGAATACCTCCAGGACAATGGTATTCAACTGGAACTCACTGCAGCATACTCTCCATCCCAAAATGGAGTTGCTGAGAGAGTAAATCGGACTCTCGTGGAGCATGCGTGAGCCATGCTAGAAGAACATCACTTGCCAAAATTCCTATGGCCCGAGGCAGTGGCATATGCCATGTACCTAAAGAACCGATCACCAACTAGAGCCATCAAAAATGATCTAACCCCGGAAGAAGTGTTTTGGGGTGCAAAACCGGATATTTCGGCACTCCAGGAATTCGGAGTAAGGTGCTGGGTGTTGCAGCAGGATAACAAAAGGTCAAAACTTGACCCGAAGTCAAGAGAATTCATTTTCACAGGTCTAACAGATGAATCTAGGGCCTGGAGATATTATAACTCTCAATCCAGGCAGATTCAGACCTCAAGAAATGTTATATTCCCTGATAGCAGCACTACAGAGCCTACAGATAATGACTATATTGTATCCCACCCTCCGTTGCTTGAGGGAGAGTCAGGGAGCAGAGTCAAGCAGACTCCGGATGGAAACAATGATATTTCGGATGTTGCCAAAGATGCCAGAATTGCCAAAACAAAAAAGGAAATGACCCTTGATGCCCAGTGAATAGTGCCTGAATTAAGTACGATTATCTACGATTATTATATATTTTTTCTATTTAATACTGTTATTTTCGGTTCTCATAGGCTTTTTGCGTCGACAATGAAACTTTCGCTGACTTTTCTTTCACCATGGAGCTCTTTTTCAATAAATCCTCGTTGACATTCGCTTGAATCTGCTCAGTCATCAAATTTCCGAAATTTTAACAAGTCTCACGCTATCCAAACTTGGTCAGAAGCTACCTGCAAAATCAACATGCCTCGTTCTCCTCAGCCAGGCGCATCTCGACGCGAGCGTCGCCGTTACTACGACAGAGACGACAGCACTACTTTGGCATCTATTCTCTCAAGCAGAGGCCGTGAAATACCAGAGACGTTATTCACAGCTAGACGCTCTGGACCACTACGAAGAGCAGCAACAGAGCCAGTCCCTGCTCCAGAACACAGAGAAGGACGACGTAGAGTGCAGGAATGGGCCAGGAGAGATGATGCTGAGGAAAATAGAACAGAGGTGTGTCGCTTTGCCTACATCATGGTGTTTCTATGATACTGATACAATGAAATAGCAGTACAATACATCACAGACACCGCCGCCAGGCTCACCTGTACCACCCTTCTCTCGCTCTAATACACCTTCCAGCCCTCTTGAAAACCATGCTTTAGATCAGACACCTGGAGAGCAGCCGACAGGGCAGACACCTCACCCAGCCAGACCACACAATCCTCTATTTGACGTGCCAACTGTCGGCCTCGAGTCTCGTATTGACGAAGTCAAAATTGCTGCACAATTTATCGATGCACTTAAGCAGGCAATGTTAGATGACAGTAATATGGATGCTGAAGATATACAGCGCTTGCGAGAGGCCTCATGCGACCTACCGTTTGATAAGACTGACCCAGATTTTCTCTTCGCTTTACGAACTTTCTTTGCGACATCAAATTCATCTGAAGAGACGTACAAGGCCTTCCTCTTTGCGTACATGGAGCGACATCCTGAGATACAGCAGCTATCTTTCTACCAGATGAAGAAGCACGTCGAGCGACTCAGTGGTGTGGTACCGATTGCCCATGATATGTGCATCGACAGCTGTACTGGATTTACGGGACCCTACAAGGACCTCGATACATGTCCCTACTGCTCAAAGCCACGCTACGAGAATGGACGACCCCAACGACAGTTCCATACAATCCCAATTGGGCCCATCATCCAGGCCTTGTATGCCTCACCTGCGAGTGCAATGAAGATGCGATATCGTGTACAGACAACTCAGCAAATCCTCGAATACGCCCACGATAATGGAGGGAAGCTCGAAAATTACAGCGACGTGTACTGTGGCCAGGAATACCTCAATGCAGTGCGAGACGGGAGGATTCAAGACGACGATTCCTTCATATCTATATCACTTGATGGTGCACAGCTCTACCGTGACAAGAACTCCGATTGCTGGATGTTTATCTATCTGTTCTATGATCTCTCCCCTGACTATTGTTATAAGAAAGTATATGTTATTCCTGGGGGTGTCGTGGGTGGGCCAAATAAACCAAAGAACACCGACTCATATCTCTTTCCTGTGCTCTATCATCTGTCAGCATTACAGCAAGAAGGACTTCGAGTATGGGACTCGCATCGAGCTCTTCATTTCAATAATACTCTGTTCCTTGGATATGGTCTTGCGGATGGTGTCGCGATGGCAAACATTAGCGGAATGGTCAGCTGCCATGGTAAATGTGGATGCCGTTTGCATTGTAAATGCCATGGGCAGCGTCGAGACGGAGATGGACACTACTATCCTGCTATGCTCAAGCCTAATGACTACGATATTCCTGGCGCAAATCATCCAGATCTCACGTTTGCCGATCTTCATCAATTTCGTCAAGATATTGGGCCGTGGTACAATGATGGGATCAGACAGCTTGCAGGTGCTCGAAATCCTGCGCAATACCAACAAATTCGCCTCGAAACTGGTCTCTGTAGACCTACTATCTTCAGCGGCATTCGCTACAGCCTTGGAGTTCCTCAAATGTTCCTCATGGATATCATGCATCTTGTTTGTCTGAATGATCCGGATTTGCTGCTGGGTTTATGGTGGGGGGTGATCCAGTCGTACAAGCCTGATTCCAAGGACAACTGGGAATGGTTTGTGCTGAAAGGAAAGGTCTGGAAGTCCCACGGAGAGACAGTAGCTTGTGCAACCATGTTCCTTCCCTCATCTTTTGATCGAGCGCCACGGAACCCTGCAGAAAAGATCAACTCAGGTTACAAAGCATGGGAGTATCTCCTTTATCTTTTTGCACTCGGACCAGCCCTTCTTCACTCTATCCTTCCTCCTCGTTACTGGAAAAACTATTGCAAGCTTGTGAGAGGGATTCAGCTTCTTCAGCAGCATAGGACAATCCTGCCGGACCAGTTAGTTGAAGGAACACGTTTGCTCTGTGAATTTGTCAAGGAGTTCGAGGAACTGTACTACATGCGCCGACAAGATCGCCTTCACTTCATTCGGCAAAGTATCCATATGCTCACTCACATCGGTCCAGAAACAGTACGTGTTGGTCCGCTTGCATGCTACGCTCAATGGGTGATGGAGACACTCATTGGGAGCCTGGGAGAGGAGATTCGTCAAGATCTTGACCCTTACGCCAATATTTCCCAATGTGCCATCCTTCGTGCTCAGATGAATTGTATCCGGTTCCAGATTCCAGACATACAGCTCACTCCTCCCACTGGCAAGGACTCGCTACCAAAGCATGCAAAACCTGTGGATGGTACAGGCTACCTGCTGTTGCCTCGTCGCCAGGAGACATTGATAGATGTATCTGATCTTGAAGCTGATGCAATCATGGAGCTTTGGAGGCAGAATCAATGGCCTAATGCAGACAAATGGCCACGATGCATCAAACGGTGGGGTCGTCTCCGTCTTCCGAATGGACAAGTGTCACGATCAATCTGGATGGAAAAGCGTCCAGGAATTCGTAGGAGCCTTCGGAATACTAGAAATGTCCAGGTATTATTTCGGTACATCTTTCATTAATGCATCTGATATTGATTATTATATTCAGATATACACCAATGGGAGAATCGGATTTGCAGAAGTGCAATACTTCTTCCAGCTACGCTTTGGCAAGGTCATTCATACTCTTGCTCTCGTATCAGTATATTCTCCACCCAACATGAACCTGTTAGCTGAGTCATTTCAGACAGTGTATGCATGCAATTATCAAGGGGATACCAACCTTCATGCAATTTTTGTTTCTGATATCTCTGCCATTGTTGCCATGGTCCCATTTTTCACCGTAACCAATGAAGGAGACATAATCACACCGGAAAATCAATATTTCTTGGTCAAGAAACCTGGGTTAGAGATTTGTGAACTTCGGGGAGAGGAAGAGGATGATACAGAGGGAGATGAAGATGCAGATATCATATAAAACTGTTCATAGTTCGACTTGTGTCTGCTTGAATACCTAGTTACCAAATTTAGTAAATGTGTGACACAATGTGACACAGCATGTTCTTCTTCCCTACCTCTGACTACCATTGTGCACAGTGTACAAGCTTGTACCGCTGTCGCAATCCTGCTTTTCTTGAACAAATTGCTTCTGTTTTTACTTCTCTTTGGTTTCTCTTTGCTGCCCTGTCTCTCACTGTCATATAGTCACCAGACTCCGCTTCCATGGACAATCACTTTGGTAACAACTCGGTGAGTATAGTTTATTGCAACGAATTCTTGCTAACAAACCCATTTCCAGGCCTATTTACCCATTTCTATAGCAACAGCAAGTGACGAAGTGCTTCATTTGAACGGAAATGTCGCATATATGCAGGTTTGCTTGCGCCTTGGAGCTGTTGAACGACAAAAGGAAGCTATTGAGAAGGAAAAGGAAGAACAGTCAATGGAGTTGACTGCTTTAAAGATCAAATATGATCTTCTTCAGTGCGTGCCCTTACTACTGCTCACTTGTAAAGGACTGATATATTATACAGAGAAACAATTGACAAACTCATCGAAAAAATTCCACCGCCACCTCTCCTACAGCCCAATGGACTTCCCCAGCCTCCACCAAGAGCTCCTCCTCTCCACGAACAGGACTATCCTTCCCTTCGCTTTTGGAAACTCAAAACATACCAGGCTTTCCTCGATGAGCAGAAAGGTGAAACAAATGGCCTTGCGACCTCAAAACCAAAGCGAGGACGACCTTGAAAGGTATCTGATGCCAACGACGACGACGACTCTCCCTCAAGACACCCATACTTAGAGGACAACAATGGTAACCCAGTCTCACAGGAACAGCTCTGGAATATCTCACGGTTCTCAAAGAAATGCCTCAAGACCTTACTGAAAGCTGGACTGGCACCAGAAAAGTGGGGGGCAATCGATGATGTTGCAGAGGACTACTTCGATGTATGCATGACTAACGAATTCAAGGTCTTCCAGACTTGCGACGCCGGTTGGAAGCTCAAGACGTATATTACGAAGATGTATCCATCCTGGGCACGCCACAACCATCCTGCGAAGGCTTCCATGAAGAAGCGAAAGCAGGAACCCTTTGAATCTGATTTTTCAATTGCACCCAAGCGCTTGCGGACCAACACACCAGAACCGTTCCTTGATACAACAAACTTATTCCATCTTGATGAGGAGAACGAAAAATGTGATGAGGTATCTGAGGTATTCCATTGATCTCATTTTACATCTGACATTGTACTCATTACTATTAGACCATTTCTGAAGGTGTGAAGCCACGAGTGAACAGCCAAGAACCCAAGCGAGCGCATGGAGAAAGCTTGGTTCCTGAAGTGAGTTAATGCTTCTTTTCTTCATGCTGCCAACTCTGATAAATGTGAAGGCACATACGTCTCTCAAACCGATAACCGACCCTCTGTAAGAGTTATTGTTGGCTATCTTCGTTGCATTCTGATTTTTTATATAGGGACGATCTGTATGAAGCGATAGACGCACAGGCTCCAGTGCATTCAGTATGTCTTTCAGCCTGTTCACGGCATCAACTGATTTTTGCTAGCCATCTGATCAAGAAGTCTGCTCTCCGGCACAGAAGGATCAGCAAACAGATGAACCACACCAGGACCAAGAGCAAGAACAGCCTCAGTGCAAGCAAGACGACCTTCAGCACGACGAAGGCAATCCTCAGCATGAACTAGACAAGCCCCAGCCGCATGAACAAGACCTCCCTCAGTACGAGCAAAACCGGCCGCAAAGCAAGCTAGAAGGATCTGGGACCATCACGAAGGCTTTGCAGCTTGCTATGCCTGGTGCTTCGTTGACGCAAAAGTGAGCTATTCTGCTATATCTTCAGTATCAGACTCTACTGATTAGACATTTAAACAACCAGGAGTGTTTCCATGCGCATTTGGATCGCCAAGGACCCCAAAAATAATCATTTGAAGGTCGATTTCGAAGCATACTACGCTAAGATCCCAAAGGATACAAGACTTGTAAGCTCTTGTACAACATTCTACTACAGTTCTGATACCGTTTCATGTAGAAGCTGCTTGAGGAAGCTAAAGCGGCTAAGAAGGTGGCCGATAAGAAGCTTAAATTGAACTCAACAAAGTACGTCTCTGTTTTATACGGATAGGTTGAGCTTTCGCTTACTCGGTCCTGCAGGAACAAGCAAGTCGGTTAGACAGTGTAGCAGAATTGGTTGGCAGGAGCTCACAGACTCAGATACCCTAGATAGCAGGCTAGTAATTCTGTATTGTACATTTACCTGTTAAATCATATTAAATCGTGCAAAATATTGATGAGTGCGATGAAAATCCAAGAACTGTGAACTTTTATTAGTGACTTTTATATGTTATGCAGAAGTAAATCACAGAAAATCCAAGTCAATCTGGGGACATCTGTTTACGGACCAGGCACACGATTATCTCAGGTTTATCAAGAATAGTCATATTAAAACATAAGAGAATCTATGTAAACACACGGACTATTCACTGGGCTTGATGACCCGGCAACTCAAACGAAATTACCCATTTGGCGTGGGAAGGTGATTGAGCCACGAGAACGATCAGCCCGGATTGCATCAGTCACTGCACCAAGTTACCGGACCCTTCACAATCCAGCTGCACGAGCTGCGAAAACTCCGGAACAGCTGCACACTTCAGAAGAATCATCTTCAGAAGGTGCAAATATTGCAATAGACTATGCATGTGTGGGGGAGACTGCAGATAACCTTAGCAATGAGCCATTAAGTCTTGAAGAAGCTAAAACAAGACCAGATTGGCACCATTGGAAGAAGGCAATGGATGAAGAATACAATCTATTGACCTCTCTAGGCACATGGCAGTTGGAGAGATTACCCCAAGACAGATCCCTTGTTGACTGCAAGTGGACTTACAGATTAAAAAGGGATGGTGATGGGAAAATCACCAGGTACAAGGCCAGACTCGTTGCGAAAGGATTTTCGCAGGTGCCCGGAATTGATTTCTTCGAGACATATGCACCTGTTGTTAGGCTGGACACATTCCGCCTACTTATAGCAATTGCCGCTCAAAGAAATTTAATTATCCATGGAATGGATGTCGTTGGAGCTTACTTAAATGGTAAACTCAATGAATCTATTTACATGGCACAGCCACCTGAATACTCAGATGGAAGTGGGAAAGTGGCACACCTCAAATTGACATTATACGGACTCAAGCAATCCGGCCGAGTTTGGAACGAAAAGTTGAATGCTACCTTTTTGGGACTTGGATACACCAGATTGATCAGCGATCAATGTGTGTACATCAGACAGATGGATTCTGGCCCCATAATCATAGCTGTGCATGTAGACGACATGACACTGCTTGCCCCAGATGATGAAACCATGTCAAACATGAAAGAAGAGCTTAAGAAGAAGCTAAATGTCACAGACATGGGGGAGATTCAATACATATTGGGCATGAAGATAGACAGGAATCGGGACAAGGGCACTATTACCCTATCCCAGAAGACCTATATTCTCAAGGTACTCGAACGAATGGGCATGAATGACTGTAAACCGGTCAAAATGCCCATGGACCCGAATGTACGGCTAGAGAAAATCCCTGCAAGCGATCCACGAGGCGTCGACACAGCCACCAGACAATATTACCATACTGGTGTCGGATCTCTAATGTACGCAGCCAACGGATCTCGGCCTGATATTGCACATGTTGTTACCGAATTAAGCAAATATGTGCAAAATCCAGCTACTGAGCATGTCACAGCTCTCAAACGAGTTTTCCGCTACCTAAAAGGGACTCTAGACTTCGGAATTACATATGGAGGGACTACAGATGAACTGATACCTTATTCAGATTCAGACTGGGGAGAAGACAGAACAGATAGAAGATCAACATCTGGTTATGTCTGTACCTATGCAGGGGGAGCTGTTACTTGGAGTTCAAAGAAACAGCCCACTGTAGCCTTATCCACTATGGAAGCAGAATATATGGCCCTTGCACACACAACCCGGGAGGTGATTTGGCTCCGAGCACTCCTTACCGAATTAGGATTGTCACCTAATGGTGCAACTACCATTTTAGTCGACAATCAATCAGCGATCAAATTTGCAGAGAATCCTATATTCCACGCACGATCAAAACATATTGATATACGACATCATTTTGTTCGTGAGCGCATGGCTTCAAACGAAGTCAATGTTCAGCACTGCGCATCAGAGGAGAACTTAGCAGATATATTCACTAAAGGACTAGCTAGACCATTACATGAATATTTATCTGCAGGTATCCTAGGGACTCGGAATTGAGGGGGAGTGTTGGGATAGCAATCCCGAGCGAGTACAAGAATGTACTCAAAGGTTCGGCACGAATCAGTGGCAGCTGATTCGGACCACGGATGATACATATTTAGTAATCAGTAGTATATTCTAGAACTAGTACAAGATGTATTTAAGTAGGACGTCTCTCGCTCGAGGGACTAGTTAATTCTCATTTTTACTCTCATCCTCTACTTGTTACAACAGAGTGGAGCACATAAGAGACGTCTCCCAATATCTCCTCTAGCTGTCGGTTTCGTCAGCTCTTTGTTCTAAAAGTTTAACTATCACTCACCATTGGCCTGAGGTTCTCGCTAATATGTGCCATCGGAGGTCACTGTTCCTCCTTTCAGGACTCGCACGAAGCCGAATAGATACCATGCTCCTGAACTCGTACGGATCTCAAGCACAACAGCGAAATAATCAATGTGTCTTGACAGCGAGCGCTTGCATTTGCCCCATCTGTCCCTGGCATAGCAAAGGCCGTATCTAAGCAAGTGTCAGCCACGTCGTTGCCAGAAGATATGAAGGCGAGTCGTCCTCTGCATGGAGTACACACATTTCTTCGGTGATTTGAGAACACTCTCGTTTTCGGAAGCTGTCATCGTGGACGCGAGGACTGGATGCCACAAGGCGAGTGAGCGAGAAAGGCAGGGTAAGATATGACGTACCACAGTTGAACCGTGTCTCGATTCCGAACGGACACTTCTGTTTCTAGGGACCATCGAGCTTCAATCATTTCGACATCTCAGAGGATGAGGCAGAGATCTGGTTGGACTAAATGATGAAAGAGTATTAGAAATCATTCATGAAAGATACAAATTCAACCGTGAAGGAGTATATGTTTCAAAAGTCGTAGTGCGACCTTTTACTCAACTGCGTGGACGTTCGTCCATGAACTTCTTCACGTTGGTAAGGACTATTAAACCTTCAAGAAATGAAATTCTTCTTTTCGAGGGTCGAGAACAATACCAATCAGGTACCAGAAAGCTAACCTTGAAAGAACGGGATGTTACTTCCAAGCAGAGCCGATTGTGATGCTACCACTCGGTACGTTCACTGCAATCCATGCGCTACAACGGAGGTGATATCCGGAAGTCATATGGGATGAATAAATGGCGCCAACGCATCAATGCATGGCGGACTTTTTACGCTTCCAGGAATTGCCTGAGAGGAATATGTCACGAGGAGGTGCATAGAGAAAGTGACACTAACTCGCTAGCCATGAAACTCTCGCGTAGTACAGCAAAGCGGTGCTGCTATGAATTGAACGTGAGTACTAGTGTGTAATACACCTCGGCGTCTAGGGGGAAAGTGAGTAACTCTCTCACCGCAGAGACAGATACGACTACGGCCTATCTCCTATTTGTTTTAACGTCGGCTTCGGTTTCCAATGTGGGCGTCATATAGAGATGTACATAGTATCAAGTTCATTTAGTAAAGACTGCATCGAAAAGGTAAGTGTATGATGAATATCTGCTGGAGAGAACATACCCTATGTGTAAAAATCGCACACAGGAGACGCCATGCATTACGCCGTGGTCGATATTGTGTTGCCGATTCACATTGAGAGTCCTGTAGTCCGTGACGAAGTATGACTGCGAGACGCCAAATGTGAAAGTGTGCCCTGTTCTGTAACGTGTCGTATTCTCATACGGGATTCAGTCGCATCGCTCGCCTCTTCCGCTACCACCTCTCCTTCACTCTCGGTCCTGGCCGTCTCTCTCATTTGACGATCTCTTTGTGGAGAAGGTCGATCCTGGTGTTCCTCCCCCGCTGCCTCCGAGGAAAATCGTCCTTTTAAGGAGACAATAGTTCATGAAGGCTGAACAGTGCTTCGACCTTGACGGAAGCGATGGCGACAATGATTTCCTGTTCTTCACACTGGGTTCGAGCAGACAAAATTTGACACTAGAAGATCATTTTCTGCTCATTGTTATTGCTATTTTGGATACATTTTATACTGTACGACATCCAGTTCGTAGCTCAATGTCCGCCTTCGGGGTCCTGTACTCTTTTCTTCCCTTTACGCAATCTGGATTCGCGGCGAGTTTCCGCCAAACCGGTGTGATAATTGAATATCTTCGACAGCTAGGTAAAAGTATTCAGCTCCTGACAGACTGAAGATTTTTTCATCGTCTACGTACTCGATTAACTCCGTTCCTGGGATCCCTTTATCCTTCCAGACATTGCGCCAGCATGCGGACAGTCACCTTCATACTCTTTTTCAAATATTCATGATCATCTGAGAATGTCTTTCTGCGTGGTATGTATTTCCCGAATGAGAATTCGTCGCTGTTTGATAGTGTTTTCACGATTACATCCCATTCAGAGTGATTGGGATCAACTGATACCAGGGATGATAAGATACGATGTCTCGGAGTGTCGCCATATGTGATGCACGCGCAAACGAAACCAATGACGTGCACTTGATGGAGGTCTTGGATATGCCAGTCAAGAAAATCGTCCGATTGAATAGCTGAAACATTCCTCGCCTTGGTTTTCGAGAGCCCTGTGAAATAGCCAAGCAGTAATTCAATGAGCTCTGGGTGGGGACTGATTTTCACTGCAATATCACCCAATCCCTTCTCCTCTCGGAAAGCTTCATACGCTCTAGGAATTTCTCGAGAAAATGCTTGGCCCAATATGGAGCCAGCTGCACCAATCGTAGGCTCAAAGCATTGAGGAGGATCAGGGATGTCTGGAATGGCGGACAGACTGGGTGTATCCGCTACACTGTCATCATGGATGACTGGAAGGATATTGAGAATTAAAGGCTTCGTAACCCATTCCGCATTCAGTTCGACCGTGCTGTACTCGGGGCCTCCACGCATGAGCGAAGCCATGCACATAAGAGCGTGAGAACGGCAGGTCCAAACTGAACCTTCCGAATGGCTCAAAGAACACCCGGTAAATACATCAGACTTCATGTAAGATAGTATCGCCTGGAAAACATCGGTCCGCCACTTTGCCGAAGGAAGATCGTCAGGATGATAATGAATATTTTTATCTATCGCACGTAATGCAGCACGCAACAGCCGGTACTTGGAGATGGTATAGTCGTGACCGAACGGGTAGTGCTGGCCCGAATGAACTGCCAACTGGGCAGAGTCAGGCGCCAAGGCATGTAAAATAGCGAGCAAAAGTCTTCGCTCGACATCGATTGCGTCGTTGTCTGACTCGAATGTTGAGAAGAACGCGAGGAGGCCTGTCAGAATTTTTTGTTTATGGCACGTTACTAAGATGTCTGCCAAAGTGCACCCGCACGATTCGTGGGGACGGTCTTCAGGGAGATATATGCTTGTTACCAAGTTCAGACACATCTCGATGGTAAAGATGTCCCACAGGCTGCGAAAAAATGTTTCCTTGTCCACGTAACGGTCTAAGAGCGTTTTCCAGACGACAGGATGATGAACGTTATTGTCAGCTAAGGCATCCATGGCGACTTGGTTCTGCCCCGTAGGCTTCTGAATATGTGTATCGTCGATGGCAGACAGAGTTATTGACAATGTATTGGAAAGTTTCTTCGAGAAATCCAGATCATGCTCTCCGAAGATTCCAGACGGAAATTTCCGGTGTAACTGAGGAAACAGAATCTCCAACCGGAGGATTGGCTCAATCCTGCGGTCAATATTGGGAATGTCCCTAGGAATCCACCGAGTGGACCCATCTCTGGATAGCTCCATACAATCCATCAGCATTCTTTCTCTCTCATTTCGTATTTCAACCCAACGAAGCCTGAACAAGGCCTCAGCATTGGCTCTGTAGTTGGGGGATAATCCAGCAAGAGCCTGGATAACAAGATGACGGATGGCTGAGGTCGGCGATCTCTCGTACAACCAATGAAGTGCACCAACCTCGTTTTCGATATGTGATTTGTGTGCAGCATAAATCTCAGAAGCCAGAAGCACATTGACGTCAGAGAGATTCTTGACTTCCAGCGATGAAGTCAGTCCAGGGACTGAGCTAATCTGTGACCTTTTCCGGGCAGGAAATGCCATAAAAGAGAGAGGCATTTTCCATGACGACTCGGGGTCGGCTATCAGGGTTATGTGGAAGAAGATGTAGAATAATAGACTGAGAAGGAATATCATAAATAACGCGGCACCCAGCGCAATACTCTGGTCTACAGAAGAGATTGCAAGGCCGACCACAAATACGATGAGCGAAAGATGCAACAGGAGTTGTAAGGCGGTAATTGAGAGGCGGACATTCCATTTGATAAGGCGTTTGTAACGTAAATGTCGAGTACGGGCACGAACTTTGGGTTGTCCGGGGATGGGTGACACATAATGGCAATACCATGCGTCTACCGGAATGGCGAAAAATGCAGTCACGAGACTGAGAGTAAGGCTAACCAGCCAGAGTGCACTTATTAGTGAATGTATCGGTTTGGGAGTGAAAGGAGCGGTGGGGTCAATGCCAGAGGTGGTGATATCGCCCAGGGAGGTACCATTAGCTAAGGCACGTTGCATATTTATCTGGTCGAATTGTAAAATAGCCGACATTGCTTGATAGTCTGGCTGTAAGGAATTCAATGATTGAATAATGAAGGCGCTGACAACTGCGGAGAATAGACCCGCCTACAAAAGAAAATATAATCAATGTGATGTGGCACATATGTGACTTAACTAACTCACGAATACTAGGAGGATATTCAATTGTCCTCTCTGGTCCCGGATCACATCGGTGTCGTGTTTCCAGCTTTCATCCATATAAGCACGCCAGACACTGGACATTGCCCCTGCTTCTTCGAAAGGTGGACTCGGCGGATACCCTTGAGAATCACCTGAAACGAGTTGTGAGGCCAAATTCAAAGCTTCAGGAAATACGCATACCAATTGGCATTGCAACAGGCGGCCTATCAGGCTGCTTAAGCGGTGGACGAGTTGTTGATAGGGAAGGTTCCTTGTCAGGCAAGGGTATGCTCATGCCCTGCCCTGTCGTACTGGCGTGGCGTGCGGCATGATGAGAGTTTTCAGCCTGGTTGAATGAGTTTTGGACACGTGTGGAGCCGTCCAATTCATCGGTGACTCTGATTCCTTCGTTGTTCAAGTCAGGATGATGCGGGTGTTTGTCTTGAATGTCGGAGGTCATCTGGTGTTCTAGGATAAGTGTTCAGGGAAGGAAAGAGACAATATACTACAAGAAGGAGGCAGTGTGTAGCGGTGCGATTCTGATCTTGGTATGTCGATATGCCAAGTAGGGATGGAACTGCGAGGTGTACGGCACTTTACCAAACTCGAACAGCAATGGAAGCTCAGTCCTTATTCGGCATTGGAACCCAGTGTTTCGGGTAGTGGACCACTATGTTGGCCCTGCACCTGGAACACCGTAAGGAACTGGAGTCATCGACAGCAGACATGAAAAGTGAAAATTCAAACATGAAGGAGTGTATGTTTCAAGAGTCGTAGCGACATTTTAACTAATGGCGTGGACATCTGTCCGTGAAGTTCTTCATTTTGGTACCGACTGCCGATTAAACCGGTTTACCGCCGGTTCCACTGGGTTCCCACGCATGTTATCTGCCATGTTATCTGCCATGCCCATATTGGGCAGGTAGTTTCCACGCATTGAAAAATTTATTTCGACGTCGTTTCTTCATTGTAGCTCACGAATTTTGTATGTATAAATTGAATATAGTTGTATTAACCATGTAGTAAAAATTCGTGGTAAAAAATGCAATGGGCACAACACTATTCACTCACGACGCAATTCCCTGCCAATGTTATCTGCCATCGGCCCCTATTGTTATCTGCCATCGTCCCGAGATTCTTCCGCACAACCGTTCTTTCTTTCCTCCCATCGTGTATTCTGTCCCTACTTGCATTAACGAGTTTCTACTACCATAGTAACTTGTCTGTGTCAGTCTGGTATGTTTTATTTAGTCATTTAATGAAGATACACATGCTGAAAGCATTTCTTTTATAAATAGCTCGCATTTTTCGATTTTTAGGCTCTGTATCCTACAGCATGGCACGTCCAAGTGGTGTGAGGGATGGTCCAAGACCAGAAGGTGCTCCAAAGCGAGGCCGGCCCCCAAAGACACGAGATATTCCATCCCAGGAGGAAATTGGTCAGTATGTTTTATTCTGGAGTTCAGATATTTTACCCACTGTATGTGGTATCTGTAGACTTGGATGCTGATGATGAATACGAATTTGAAGAGGAGGAATACTCAGAGGAGTTTCTAAGGGGTTTGGATAAGGCAGAAAGTGATGCTATAGCCAGTAAGTGGATTCTCCATTCAATTTCGGAGTTTTTCCTGATTTTCTGGCTGCCTCTTCACACAGAGCTTGAACGATTGAAAGCAGAGGCAACTGCACGCCAGAAACGTCTTAGAGACCTGCAGAAAGCTGCAAATCATCCCCTGAGCCGTATGAACTTTTTTTTTTGTCGCAACATAGGATACTCACATCCCCTTATAGAACCATTCTTTAATCCACTTGCAGGACCCCTCTCAGATGCTGAGAGCGATGAAGATGATGACTTGGACTCCCAAAATGAGACTGAGACCTCACATGTGTATCGCAATACTGGGAATGAACCAGCAGCACAGAGCCATAACACAGGTGATGAATCTGGAGGTATGTCTTACTTTTGACTCAGTTTCTTCATAAAAATTGAGACATTTTCCACCAGCATGGTTTAATAAGCCAAAATATATGCAAGACTGGCTGTACCGGTACTTTGTTACCATTATACACCCACTCATCCACAATAAAAATGGTGGCAAGGTCCTGCTCCAACCGCCAACATTCACAGAGTCAAAGCCTTATGCACCACCAACACTCTGGATCCATTCTCCAGAACCAATCATGTCGCTCTCTGTGCATCGGTTTGAGCCCACCTTTCTCTTCTGCCCATGCATCCTGCTTTGGCTTGTACATTTTTTTGTTGATGTATTATCCTGTCCCAACTGCAGTAAACCCCTTGAAAAGAATGGTGCACTACCACCTTGTCATGTTGTAGACCTTGAAGATTCATTCTACATCATTGCATGGGCGTATTATTGCCGGCAGGGCTGTCTGTCACATTTTCATGGGTGGAGCCCACATCTTCTAAACTCATTACCTCCATATGTGCATTTGGCCTTTCCTGCTGTACTCTCCCACAAAATAGGCCTGTCATGCAATGTTATTAGCACTCTCTGTGTTAGTAATCAGCATAAGATGGGACCATCTGGTGTTCGCTCACTACTGTTTGAAATGCACACCCGTCGATTCAATGTCATACAACTCCAGTATTTAGAGTCACTTTTTGAGCGTGTCCAGACTCGAGAAGCAGCCAATGCAGCTGACTTGCACAGTTACCTGGATGCCTCCATGAAGGTTCCTCCAATTGGAAATTTCAGTGATGTAGATGGCTATGGTGGCTTCATTCCTGGTGAACGCTATCTTGCAGCTATGTTAAACAAGGCTGTTGAACTGGATGAAGCTGATGCCAATCAGCATACATCGTTACTTGAACCAGACCAACTGGCTATTGATGACTCACACAAGGTCTGTACTTGATACAATTATATATTAACATCTTTATGTTTATTTAAACTGTTTTATTGCAGGTCAACAAGCATATTGCTAAAGTTGAAGGCATTAATGTTTTTGGTGCAATGTGGACATGCATGACCTCTCGCTATATTCGGTCCCAAGCATTGACTCTGACTAAGGCTCATGAAGAATGCATTGGTCCCCTGACAGGAATCTCAGAGTCTGCAAAACGATATGGGCACAATAACCCATGTATTGTTTTTTCAGATGATCCTATGAAGGTAAAATTCTATAATTGGCCTTGTATTTTTCTAAAACAGCTATTCTGATCTATAGGACAAATATCTGATAAATTCTGTATTTCCAATACTCTCAAAAAATCTCACACCCATTGCTGAGGCTCATGGTTTGACTCCATTTGAGCTTCCATCAATGTTGCGTCCAGTCACTCTTACCACTGTTGCAATCATTGAGAGTACTATGTCTTCATTAATGGCCCCACTTGATGCTGATGAAGATGCCTCTCTGTGCATAAGTTTTGATGCAGAATGGAACATGTCAAGGACTCTTGGAGTCTCTATCATTCAACTTGCACCCCATCAGGACCCACCTGAGATTTTTCTCATACCGGTACAGTATATTGTATAATTGTGATGGCTATAAATTTTAATCTTTTATATTTTTAGGTTTATTGGTTTGATAAGAAATCTCTTCCACCATCTCTCCTTCGCATAATAGTATCCAACTGCATATTTAAAATAGGCTCAGGCATCAAAGGAGATATGACATGGCTTAAAAAGCAGTTCCCACAGCTTTCAGGAAAGCTGATTGCAACTATTGATCTTAAAGACTATGCTATCCAGAGAGGTGCCATTCACCGGAAGGAGAGTGGAAGTCTTGATGCATTGGTTGAAAAGACATTAGAGAGATATCTTTCAAAGGAGGATGCAGTTCGAAAAAGTGAGCACTGGGAAGATGGAAAGCTCAGACCTGATTTGATTCAGTATGCTGCAACTGATGTTTTTGCATCCCACTGCATTTTTGAGAAATTGTCAGAGTCACCACTGCTCAACAATGTCACTATCAATACACCAGCAGGGTCCCACATAGCTCTTCTTATTCAAGAAGGAGGTGATATCATTGCATATGGAAAAATTTCTGCAGACCAATCTTCGTCATTCAAGGGTGTTCGTGTCAAAGTTCCAAACCGAAACCGTGTTGTTGTTGATATTGACACCCTTCTCAAACCATCTGCTGCTGCTGTGCTTCATGTTGATCATTCAATAAATCATCATTCAGCATCAAAGAATAGTAGGACCAAGCTAGGTGCATTTACTCTTGGGCAGTTGCAAGAGGCATCAATGTCATCAAGCTTTTCAATGGTTACAACAACATCTCTCCTAATATTTGACAATCGTAATGTGGTACATTATAATAATATTATTTCTTTTCATTGTTGCTTATAGAACAACAGCATGATGCTGATGCTATGGAATCTTCCATCAATATACAGGAGCCTGTGCCATTTACAGAGCCTGTTCTTCCACCGGATATAGAGCCTGGACTGGAATCAGACAGTGATGAATCAGATGATGAATCATATCATGAACAGCTTCAGGAGGACTTCACTGATTCATCAAGTAATTTGACAGCACAAATGTTACAAGCCAATTATGAAGCATCAGTTGTACCAAAAGGTATAGTTTTACTTTGTACATTGAACCATATCCCAATATTAATCATTATTCCCAGGTCAAAAACGCACTCATAATTCAAGCATGTCTTTCTTGAAGAATACCAATGACTCAGGCTTATCCAAACTTCCTGGTCTTGAATTGTTCCACCAAATTGTCCAATCTCCACCTGATTTACAATCAACATATCAAACTATCAAAAAGGATATCTTTCATGCATTCCAAATGATTCCAACTCCATGTCATCATGGTGCTCGGCCAGAATTTCTCTGTAGTATGCGTGATCATCTACTTCGGTGGGATCCTCTTATACATGAGAGAGTTGATCATGTGTGTCAAAAAATTTTCAATCTCACCTTTGAAAAAATGCTTGCTCGGAATCCCCAATTTATTGAAGAACGAACACCATGCTATGTTCCACCACCTAGTGTTCTGGTCCCATCTCTTTTGCATGTGTTTGAGACTTTTGGAAGGGCTATTGATGCTAAAACTGGAGCACCCTTGTTTTCAAAAAAATCATGGGCAAAGGCATATGCTGTACTGGATTTGGTTCATGAGGGATATCTCTCTGATAACCTGGGAATTGTCCTGTATGAGAAAGCTGGAACTGATCAATATGGAATACAAAAGTGGAGATGTACTTGGGGAACAAATAAGGTTGAAGGTGGTCCACATGGTGATATTTACAGGAAATTTGGTGCTCTCCATGGTATGTGCTTATATTACAGATTTTATTCTAATATTGACTATATTATGCCTCAAAGCTGGTCCACATCTCACTGTCAACTGCCTAACTGATCACCGAACATGGTACAATCTCCAGGTGAAGCAAAGTTTAAATTATTAATTCCATAGCTAAATTTTTGATGCAGGCTTATGCATGGCATACATGCGATGTTGACTGGAGCTATCATCACGATCTTGGCCTGATCAACCGAACATCATTTCTTCTGAATTACCTCTCTGATACTGTAAAGGGTGCATCATCCTATTCTGATTAGATCAATGGTGACCTTTATGAGAGAACAATGGAACAATTTGGGGTTTGCTTGTTTCCAGGTATTTATAGGTTCTTTAAGTCTAAACTCTTGTGTCTGATATTCATACTCCTTAGAGTCACTGCGGATTCGCTTTGGTATGGCATCATACAACAATGAAGCTTCCAAGGCATACAAACTCAATGCAAGTAACAACTGGCTGCGACAACGACAGGGTTTAGCTCTGCCTGTACTTCCTCTGACCACTCAAGAAGCTCGCCATTACTTCTTTGCTCAGATACGTGTTTTCTCTGTGAAGGCAAGCACTGAAGGTAAAGGCAAAGTTGATTATGAGGCATTTGCTCGGGAATGGAACCGGACAGCAGATGGAACTGAGCATGTCTATGTCTCACCAGAGGTTCTAGCTGCATATTCTAAATCATGGGAGAAAGCAAACAATGTCCGAGCAACAGAAGAGTTGATATCCGATGGGCTTGAAGAAGTATGTCGCAGCAGCAAAGTATTTGCAGCTGCAGATCTTCCATTTCCAGATTTTTTGGCTGGAGATGCATCATTCACCCACCCAAGTCGAGGCGTGATTGAAATAGATTCGGAACAGCCACTACCTCTGAATTCATCAATTTCGACAGCCCCCACTGCTTCACATTCATCCCGATTTACTGATACATTGATATCCTCCTATCCTACAGGCAGCAGCCCACTGCAATCGATTCCATTCCCTGCAATTAACCCTGCAATAGTCAACGAGCCTCCTACAAGTCCTCCTCCACCAATTCCAGCATCTCATACTGAACCATCCCTGGATGAGCCTCCTAGTGAGCCTCCATCGGATTCCATGGCCATAGTTGTTGGAAATGGTGATTCCAGCAGTCATCAGCACATATACACAGAAAATGAGAGTAAAAGAAGACGTACTGTGCCCAGTGAGGAGAGGAAACGCCGTAAAATCCGCAGCTGTCGATGTTGCCATGATGCATTTTGCCCTGGGGGTAGTGACATTTTGCGGTGTCAGAAAGTATGTACTGTGCCTTGCCGATGGTGTGGGAGACTTGAGGGATGTCGAGGCGTAGACGGAGGGAGAAAATGTGCTATAGTAGAGACTTAAATGAGTGTATAGCAAGGTAAACGGCAGCAAGGAGTCAAATGTACGAATAGTGATCGGTATAGGCCTTTAAATATAACATGAACAAACAAACGTCGGTAGTCGCCCAATTTGGCACGCTAAATCTTTCTTTTTTTATTCTTTTTCTCCTTTTGGGCCTTCCGATACCCAGTGGAATGGACGGAAAACCATTAAACCTTCAATAAATGAAATTCTTCTTTTCGAGGGTCAACAAGAAGACCAATTACGTACCAGCAAGCTAAACTTGAAAGAACGTGATGTTGCTTTCAAGCGGAGACGATTGTCCTGCTACCACTCGGTAGGGTCCATGCAATCGATGCGCTACAATGGAGGTGATATCCGGACGTCATATGGGATGAATAAATGGCACCATCGCATCAATGCATGGCGGACTTTTACGCTCGTAAACACCCGCGTCCGCCGTCTCATCAGGGATGTCGGAATTTGACGCAGTAGCCGTGATCATGACATAGGGAAAAGGCTTCCCAACAAGGGCAGTTAACGAACATGGAAATGATCCCCAAAGTTGGAGAACTAGACGATTGCAACGGTGCGACTTGGCAGTAGATTCGCAGCCATTGATCGGTCAAGGTCTGTTCATGAGTTCGTGTAGTCGATTCCCGTGCGGAGCATGGAATGGGGAAGTCGCATTGTTTGGTGATGTATCCAGCGAACAGGACGAAGGAAAGAACGCCGCTGTAGGTAACGCTGATATCTGTTCGTATTCTATACAATTGCTACATGAGAATATCTATACTAGTATGTCAGAAGGATGTGGAACCGTTGAGATGAAAATGCTGACATACGATATCATAAGGAGGCGCACGGAGCCAGAGACACCTCGTACTCCTTAACTAGTATGTATATATGCAGCACTCCTTTCCACACTCAACGTTAATGTTCGTCACGCTAGTCGTCGCTACATTCGATTCAGTCTCTTAGAAAAGGTTACCTAGAACTTTGCCGTAGGAAATCAGCACCATACGGAAGATTTGGAGACTGTGGAGGGTACGCTTTCGTGGTGCCATACTATCGTCGATGCGAAGACTGGATGATCAAAGACACGTGAGTCAGAGAAGGCTACGATAAGATGTGACATACTGAGCATGAGATTCTCCGCTGTAGCATACGTATCCGTTGCGCTGCGGGTAGAAAGAAGTTGATGTCATCGGGATGAAAGAATGTACCATCAGTCGATTGATATCTGCCTGTCGTGGCGCACGGCATGCTAGTGCTGCTGGCTGTTTCCCTCGAGCTGTTGGTTTCGTCAGGTCTTTGTTCTAAATGTCCAGTATTACGCACCATTGGGCTGGAGTCCTCCTTAATCCGTGCCATTGGGGACTCGCACGGAGCCGAATACACGTCGTGCTGCTGAACTCGTACGCATCTCAATTTTGTCTTGATAGCGAGCGATGCCGTTTGTCCCACCCGTCCCTGCTACGGCAAAAGCCCGTATCTAAGCAAATGTCAGCTATGTCGTTGATAGAAGATAAGAAAACGAACCATCTTCTACATGAAGTACACGCATTTACACGCATTCCTTATCGTGTTCGGGAGCTCTTATGTTCGACGCGAGGATCTGATGCCAAAAGGCGAGTGAGGGAGTGAAAGGCGGGATAAGATATGACGTACCATGGATGGGCTGTATCTCGGTTCTCTCTCAAGAGCGCCTTCGAATGGTGGAAAGTTGACGTAAGGCACGGTGACGGGAGGTCGAACGATACCAGGCGATAGAAGAGGGTATCGCAAGTCCTCTATCTTGGGAATCGGGACTGGTATCAGAATTATCAACCAGTTGAGTCTTAAGTAGCCGCCATTCATGAAAGCGACATCACTTTCCAAGAGTATCTGTTGAGCCTTGCGGTAAATCGATGACGTTGAGATAATACTGCCTCGCTGTTGAACGTTCATGAACGTTGAACTCACTGTGCCTTCTGCCTCGTGATATCCTTCTAACTGTTGATTCCGTTAGCTGCCGATGTGATAGCATCTGACTATCACGCACCATTAGCAAGGATTCTCCCTAATCAGCGCGCGCTCCTCTTCTTTCCATAAATCAATAGCATCAGAGTACGAGAGAGTCAAGCTACAGGTATTCATCGAGTTCCTATTCCATCCGGAGCCAAGGGCCTCTAAGTGAGTGTGATCGATCGAACGCGAGCTGGCGAAAGTGCTGGTGGTAAGAGGTAAGATCAATACATGCAAATACTGTCGATTAGGTGCGCACTGCGGGACGGGAGACCGGCCCGTGCATTACCTAGCTTTACCTAACATCTGGCTTGCTTTCGCCTGCTACGTCTACGTCCTAGCTACGTCCTTCCAGTGTTCACCGGACATTCAATAGAGATCCAAATACCGATGAGGAATATGGAACTCAGAAAGGGTACGGTAAGGCGGGCGTCGGTTTTGTTGAGATTCGGGCAAGCCGGCATCACTCAGCATGATTAGTAAGTATTAGTAAGTATAGAAATGGGACGAAAGTTAGAGAAGATACTAGATTAGATGGTAAATAGTATATATACAAGTGAATAACGGGCAGACTCCTTGCGAGTTTGTAACCCAGTAGCCAGGGAAGCTACGAGCATATACTCAGTAATTCCAACAGGTTTGGGTCCAGTATATTGGTTTCACCGGTGACCATTGGTTAATAGTTTGATCTGTCGTTGTCGAAATAGAGACCACTCGCTACGACATCGCCGAGATCCAAAGGTTGCGTTCTCGACGTGCATATATTCAGTTTCTAATTGATCCTTAAGAACTACTTTATACCAATCCATTGATGATCAGTCTTACTCCCGTCGATCGGTGATGAAACAGCAAGCGGTCATACCACTCGTTTCTGTTGGATACTGTCACGAGCCGGGAGAAGGTCCTGTTTCCCCACCGGTGGTGGGATTTATGAAGCGTATGCACGAGTATCTAACATATTGAATAGATATTGAATAACAGGGATGACGAGGCTTTTAGGAGGCACGAGCTCTCTGCGGTAAGGCTCGCCGGGATGTTCGAACTATTGAAGAACCCCCCCCCCCCCCCCCCCCGCCATTGACGCTTTGAAGATTTAAATTAGTGTTATTGTTAGATGGTTTCGAGTATTAGACCTACGGAATGCTGCGCCTAGTACCGTGTCGAACTAGAGCTGTGGTAAATGAGTGGACATTGTTTATTAAACGAGACGGGACTCCCGTTTCTTGTAAAACGATTGTTGGAGGCACGTCCCTGTTATAGAAGTTAGAAGGTCATAGCTAAGAAGGGAGCTAACAGCGTACGCGTTGGTCAAATCCGTTTGAGAAGGTACTGTCGCCTAGTGTCCGGCTAAGGCCCCGTCTTAAGAGAAGGTTGTTCTAAGCATATTTTCGTTATTTCTCTGAGTTTCTGGTGTATTCAAACGATAGTGATGCTACAACTATGTGTTTCTGTCAGAGAGGTTAGGAAGACACAAAGGGCGAAAGGGAGGATACGTACCTATCCACTGCTCCAATTGTTCTGAGAAGCTACCATCGGAGAGTCAAGGAAAAGTGTAAAAAGGTAAGAAGATCCGAAAAAGGTAATGAGAACACGAGGAGAGTTTCGTGCAGTTTGGGAAAAATGGAGTAATGGAGCCTCCTTGACGCTGGGATCTACAATTAGATGGGACCAATGGCTACGGCACGTTGTTCCCTAGTAATCGTAATAACGGACCAAGGGTCAAGCGATGGAAAAGTCTTGCTACCTCATTGCGCATCCATATAACAGACAGAATACCTGGGGAAGCAAATAATTCAAAGTAGAGGTGAAGTCTGACGTCTCTCGGTAAGGCGAACCCGTCCATATTTAGTAGAGGAGGTACATGAAAATATATAGTATCATATGTCAAATGGAAGTCTAAGCGTCGAGATGAACGGACATACCATCATAATATTAAGCTCCTTGTAGGCATGGCGTACATCAATTCCGGGTTCTTATAGCACAGCAGGTCCAGATCAGACAGGTCAATATATATATATATGTATGTATATATACTGTAGACGTACGTAGGCTTTCTTCCTTCCTTCATTTTCTCCCACTTTTCCTGGACTTCACCGCTCACCGTCGATAAGTCTCGCTTCACTAATACACCCCGTTCCTACTCCCTAATGTGATTCTTGAGTTCTTCATCCATGGATGCTGCCTCTGGAAAGACGGCAGCCTTTCACTCCTTTTCTGTTTCATAAATACGACAATTCCTCCAGGAGCTGCTGCTTATTATGTTGAGTCATCGCGTTCCCAAACCGGTGCGCATATACGCTTCTCCCTCAACTTCAAGCCTGGCGACTAAGCAACGAAAGCGTTCTGACAGGGGGCGATACTGTTCTGAGCTGCAGTAGTGAAAGCAGACATGTTTGAACCGAGACCCTAGAAATACCTGGGAGATGTAAAGCAGAGGATTTTATAACAGGCCAGACGCAGGAGACAGGAAGCCGTATTTCAAGCAACTGAGATCAATGGGATGGGAAGAAAGAACTCGCTAATCCAGGAATGCATAAGTTGTTGGAAAATTTATGACAATGAAAGTCAGCCGTGTGGATTGTTTATATATTCATTCATTTCAAAGGATTTCATAGTATTTATGCCATAGCCAGCTCCCATGAACTTGGTATTTCGGCGCACAGATGTAACCTGTCTAGTGACTTTTCTCCTTACTTCGCTTGTTATTTTTAATGACAATGCCTCGTATATCATTGAGTGCGGCAGAAAACAATCTAGCTCTCCTGCGTAAAAGGTCCAATATTTATAACTGATTCTCCCTCCTCCAAAGACAGTGCCTCATTCTTTGTAAACCTCAATGTTGTTAGTTCCACCCCTTGCGAAGGCGGACCAACAGCGTCGGAAAGAACCTGTTTCCGCAGAGAGAGAAGCATGTGATTAACTGTAACACTCATAATCGCTATTCCCAACCGGGGATCTTGCATGAGAAGTCGTAGTCAGAGTATGTTGAAATTGAATAAAATTTAAGCGTACGATAAAGACCATGATCGGGTAGGAGCAGAGTACGCTGAAATAGTTGTCCCTGAGCATGCAGACGTACACATTGTAAGGGAAGATACTCACGCAATGAAGTACAGAACTGAACCTTGAAAGACCAGACGTAGGATAGGTTGGGGTCCATAACAAAATGGGCCATTACTTTGCAACAAGAGCGGTCTCAGACCTCCTGATGCCTTAATTCCGTGGTAGGCGGCTGATCCGAATATGATTGCCTCGAATATTAGGGTCGGTATACTGATGAATAATGATTACATAGGCCACAATATGTGGACACAGCACTTACGCATATCGTCAGGTTGACATAATCATCAAAGAATACTCACTAAGTACGATCGACGCGGAAAAATGAATACTAAGAACGATCGATGTAGTGGTGCTGCACACAAGCAAGCCAAAGAATGTCCACAAGATCCACCGCCGCTTGCCCATTATGGCCCAAATTCGGAGGACAAGGATACTTTCGATAACAAAGATCTGCATTGAGACTGGAGATAGATGTAAAGCCACGGAATTATTATTGATGTGAGACATAAAAGTATATGGCACATACAATATAGAATGGAGTTTGGTTGAATACCCCCAGAACAAACTTCATAAGCTCCTTCCGATATGACTGCCTGAACGATGATAACGTGATCTACACAATGAAGTCCAGTTGCCCACCTTTTCCGCATCTACACCTAGCGTTCAGCAAACGAGCCAGAGACGTCGGATCAGACCCACATACAGATGATCAAAGAACAGCTCATCCTGGTAAATGAAGAGCAAGTAAACATTTGATATCGCACACATGACTTACTGTACTCTTGAGAATCTCACCTAAAGCATATCTAGTGTCCATAAGATAATAATGTCGGACATCACGCACAGATGATATTCCATATTCGTAGAACTAGTCCCATATAGCGGTTCTGAAGCTGCTATATCAACGACTCGTATCCACTGCCCGAAAACAACTTACTACAAAGAATAAGAATTTGATCCATGATCGTCTTGAGAACTGCCCATCCCATTTTGAGTACTGTACAGAAATAAGGCCATGCCAGAATGAAGGCGCACCCAGAACAAAGTGATCTTTGGGTCGATCAGTAGAGAGTCGAACATGAGAAGGACAATAAGGACAAACTTCATCATCGAGAGTTATCAGATAGTCCCAAAATATCAAGGACCATGTTATATCTGCATTTTTGTCAGAAAAATACGAAGAAGAAGGGACAATACTTGCATTGTGCAGCGTCAGAAACATCTATATCCAGTCCCATCTTGTCGGTGATAGAGTCTTCAATGCAAGCGCCCAGGTGCACTCTTTATAGTGTATTAAGAGTACGCCAAGATCATGAGCATTGCCATGGTCACCAAGAAGAACAGGCGCCCTCTGTTCATTGTTGATCAATGCTGCACAGCACGAATTACATGCAGCCGAAGTCAGGACACAGGTTTTCAAATGTAGCCTCTCCGCCTCGGATTGTCGACCCGGGACGGACCTAGACAACAGAAAAAACTAGGAGATAACTAAGCCCAGGGGGTTATGAGATAGCGTACAAACAAGGACTGCAAGAGGGCCAAAAAGCAGCAGATAAGTTGAAGCAAGAGACGCGGCGCACGGCGATCACCAATCATGTGTCACACAAGCCATCTACACTGTCAACTAGTTTCCCGCCACTGATACAGGAGGAGGCCCGTGATCATTATTAAGCACATTCACGTCACCTCTTTCTCCTTTCTCTGCTCTGCCCAGGGCGCCAAACTTCTCTCGTGATAATTGACATATTGCATCTTATAAGATCAGATTTAAGGCCCACTGCGGCCGTAGTCTGGTGATATTAGACGAAAATCGACTTCTTTCACTCACCTTGAGTCGAAAGATAGCGACGAGGATTGTTCCTGACAGTGCATCCTCTTTAAAATTTCTGCGACAGAGTGCTGTATCGTTGTTTTTGTCTTGGTGATGGTGACGAAGAGCGCCCTGCCCCGCGTCTTTTCATCAAAGATACATAATGATCAACACCCTCGAATCAATCCTGCTTAGGCCGATAATTAGCGACATAAACACAGCCTCTTTGCATGCTAAGGCCTGGTGATTGATAGTACAGAGCACATAGCCATAACGGTACAATATTTTGTCCTTCTGAAAGTTGCACAGCTTTCAGAATCAAATATCTAGTATACGGCTAACTTCAGCAAGTGCCCGAGTTGTTCGAATCGTTACAAGGACTGTCACAAAACTGAAGAACTATTCGATATGTAGCTGCGAGTGCCTGGGCAGATCATGTTTCACCCTCGCTCGGTGTTTTAGAGTACTCCGCATGCAGCGATTCAACTTTGATGTTGTCTGGTATCTAGTCCAGGGCAGTGTGGTTTGTATGTATCACTCGGGAGTGGAGATGCCGTCAGCTTAGTAGCCATAAGTGAACGTCTAGTAGGTCTGGAGCAGGTAAGACAACGGTCTGATCAGCGCTTGATCTATGATGTTGAGGTCCACCACGTCTTTCGATGTTATCACTGACAGGTTGCGCATCTCACTGATGTCGAAAAGGCGATGGGTCCTGAATGATTCCTGACGGTTCAATTCCCTATTGAAAGCGTAAAACGGTACCATATTTTGGTCAGACACCAAACCACCTGTGGTTCCTCATTGCATATCCCTCCCCGCTGTGATGCAACTCCAGAGATCGCGGGCTTCGTGTCACGCCCATTTGCGAACTCAAATTCCGCACCCTTCTTTCTTCCTTGATGGAACACTCCTTGTCGCAATGAGATTAGATATCGGTCGTGTACCAGATAGGCCTTCAACAACACTTCAAAGCGAATACTTATACAGGAACCTAGCTCTAATCAAGTGCGATCCCAAACTCCCTTTTCTAACCGCAACTGTCTACCGATTCTGGCAGTCCCTAGCCGTCTACGAAGTGCGCTTTTGGGTGTGCCGCCCAACTCTCCAATATCTCTTGCGACCTTCCTATAGTTTCAAACGAAGCCTCAATTTTACAGCGTTCCGCGCACTGAGATTCCCTGATTCTTTCCATGTTCAGAGATCTTCACGGACGGACAATTCGCGGTACTCTCCTGCCTCCTTATGATTCAGGCTCATCGTTTTCTGTCGTTCGACACCATTAAAAATCCGGCTAGAGATGAGGTGCTTCCGTCGGAGGACTCGGGTTCGACGGGAGTGCGACACTTTCAGGCAAGGAACGTTGTTTTCTCGACGAACTTGGCGTTCAAGGGGAGTATGAGAATGCTAGTCGAGATTCTCTCAATCCAGTCCTTATCTGAGATCCTGTGGATAAGTGAAGAAGTCGTCGCTGAGACGACCGCACTGATAGTTCATAGAGACACAGCGACGGCGGAATCATCCGTGGCACGGGAGTAGATACGGTGCGCATGTCAATATCTGAGATTTTGAATACCGTGTGGACGCCCGTCAGCCTGGTATGTACGGCTGTGTGCAGTATGCTGTGCATGCTAATGAATAAAGACGTTAAGGATTTGTGCTTCTTCCGAGCTATAGCCAGGACGGCTAGAAATGAGCCTTTGGATTGCGGGGTCTGATGAAGCTGAGAAGGAAGACATCGCGGATGATGTATTGATGATGGTGGAAAAGCGTGTCGTGGTGGTAAAACGGGAATTGACTACGTGCAAGTGCCATCAGTTCGATTTATTCCTACGGTATCATCACCAAGTTGCGCCTTCGACAGACAGACAGCAGTCCAGGAACTCAGAATAGAGGCTATTGCTCGCGAGTTTTTGATAAGAGGGACAGCTATTCATATTCAGCACCGCAGTTACATGATATCATACTATAACGATATGTCAGACGGAGATCTAGCTGACACGACGAAAAGGAAGACGTACGATTACGATATAATAGTCTGCGAGGTACGTCGATGCGGTGTTCTCCTTCAATTCCACCAGCAAAGCGAAGCCGCCAAGCATATTATTAAGGATTCTCTGAACACTTCAGGCTGCGTCCGAGACCCGTATATATGCATAGTTCAGCTATAGCTATGCCTGTTCCAGAAGAATTGACGCGAAGCAAAAGATCTATCCTCTGCATGGAGTATACGCGGCCCTTGGTTTCTCTGAGAAGCGAAATCCTATTCATTGTGCGTTGCCAACAAGGATGGGACGGCCGGATGCTACAGATCCATCAGTGAGAGAAGGAGCTGGTAAGATTTGACGTACGATGAGGATGAGATTCATCGCAGCACTGTCCTCGTCATGCTATGAGCGGTGGGAATGACGTGTAATGACGCGAGGCGCTACGGAGGAAGCAGACGAGGGGAGAGGCTATTGAGCGTCGGGATGAAGGGTTATGTGGATGCAGGAAGCAGGATGAGCCACAGTGCTTCTAGAAGCTTGAGAGGTAGCGCTCGTGAATCGGTGGCATGTTTGACTTGGCTTCCGTCACTTCTGAGAGCATTCGCCGTTCTTTTCCATAAGGCGAGCGGTTGTCATCGCCAGCCATCTCCACTGAACTGCCACTTCTATCAGCTCTCTCCATTCTGAACACATCACTGCCGCGCATCGTTGCCTAAAGGTCCAGATCTTTATTCTTCCTGCTCACAAATCGACGGTGTGATCGCACACGAGCTGAGGACATGCTGTACGAAAGGTAAGACAAGGTAGGATCTATAGACAGATACAATGCTACATACGCATGTGGATACGACGGGATATAATATCATATTCATTAGTATCGTCGATACTTTGACGAGAATTCCGCAGTGTTGAAAACGATGGCGGTCAGGCAGCGAAAGTGGTGCTCCAGTCGCACTCCATTTTCCAGTTCAATCCTAATTTGCGAGAAAGACAGTCGCTTTCATGAGCTGTGTTCCGTCTAGATGCACGAAAATCTGCTAACGATACTTTTGTCAGTGTAGAACACTGAACACGTCGGCCCTTCACGTACCATCCGTGTATCAATCCGGACAATCATCGGCAGAGTGTTGCAGAGGACGGTGTTGGTGAAGGTTCGCCGGAATCGAGCGAGTGAGCCATGGTGATAAAATAAGAAGTCGGTATGAATTGATGCAAATAGCACTGCACTGGGGCATTGGCCGGGAACGCCTGGCATACGTTGCCTCTTGAATGCTCTTTGAGCATGGTGACACAGCACGCCCTTCCCTCGTGCGAGTTAGATCACCAATGGGAGGTTCTTTGAGGTCCAGGATGGAGAGATAATTCCGTCATCCAGTCCAATCTGCCCAACATGAGGCTGGTGCTATTGATCAATATAATGATCACGCTGATAGTTGAAGGAGAGACACCGCGGCGAAGGAAGTATTCAAGTCACGGGATTTGATATGGTGGTATATCACTGTTTGACTATGTGAATATCGTATGCGGTCGGCGTGATATGTGCGGCCAGACGTTTCGTAGAGATCAAAGAAGTCGAGGATTTGGGCTTCTGAGCGAGGACTGGGGCGAATAGATCTGGGGGTTTAGATTGGCAGGGACTGATGAAAATTCGGAGGAAGACGGCACAAAGATGATAGACGAAAAGCGTGTCATGGCGGTAAAAATGGCGTTCATTATGTGCGAGTAGAATCGGCTCAGCTCATTCCTACGTGAACCATCAATTGCGCAAGGAACGAGGGCGAACAGACGGCCACATCAAGAGACCTAGAGTAGAGGTTATTGCTTCACAACATAGAACAAAATGACAAAATGAATATCCGTCTATATTCACTACGGGAGCTAGATGGAATTATGCTATAAAGATATCAGGAGATCAAGCCCTTGCAATGAAAGGGTGCACATACGACTACAACATCATAATTCCGCCCCGCAGAGCTGAGGGAACGTCGCATTCCTCAACTTTTTTAGGCAGATATGAGGTGCCTTCCATCGAGTCCGATAACGATGCAGCCAAACCTTATTGTCAAAGAATTTTAAATTTCATCTCAACAGTTCTGGCTGCGTTCGAGACAGATACCTACACACAATTCAGCTACGCCCGTTTTATAAGAAATAATAACGAACCGGAAGATCTGTTTTACCCTTGTACGCAGTCCTTCGATTGTCTGAACCGACATCCCATTTGCGATGCGCTGCTATCAAAGACGAGATAGGCGGATGCTAAAAGGTAGACGCGTGAGTGGGAGAAAGGGAGGGTAAGATATGACATACGAACATCGGTAGATTCTCGACGACAGTGGAGTCGTCCTGCAGTGACTGGTGGCAATTGAACAGAATTATAGGCGCCTGGGTGCTACTCGGAAACTAGGAGATTGAGACAGAATGGACGCCGGGAGTGGTTATTGTGCGTCCAGATGAGGAGAGCAAGACGGGATGTGCAATGGCAGGAAGCACTTCAGCGATACGAGACGGCTGCGAGATAGCAGGCGAGTCAATTTCGGAGAACTCATTTGAGTGTGCGCCGCAGGAAATTTTCGACGACCGACTGCTATTCCATCAGCTCGAGCTTCCAATCGCGTAACTGTTACGCACGAAAAGTCCCGGTCGCCACTCTTCCTGAATTCCAACTGAATTCTTTCCCTCAATCGATGGTATCAGGGTATGAGCGATTGATTTCTTCAAGACATCTGTCGTGTTCCAGGTCCATCACCGGAGATGCGTCCACAAGGGTATAATCGCACTTCAGCTGAAGATACGCTAGATGAAAGTTTTAGTAGAGAGGAAAGACCAATAGATGCAAATAATGCCACATACGCACTAGGCGGAAGGCCGGCCCGTCCTTTCCTGCTACTAGAACCACTCGCCACAATTCTTCCATGCACTCCCGCAGCTTTCTCGCGAGTTCTGATTCAGAAATATTATCGACACTAACTGTCGACTCATTCCATTCCATATAGAACTTTCCCCAGAAAAGTCTGTTCTTTCATAACGATGATGACTCGTTCTGATACCGTGTACCCCACCATTCATATCTACACCTGCGTTCCTCCCTCTGCGCTCATGCTAAGATAAATATCTGTCCAGTCATTATTATCCGTCAGATGGACTCAAGGTTCACCAACCGCGACTGTGCTCCATAGTGCTTCATCTGATCATCTTTCCGGAAACCCCTCTTGTCTGATTGGTGGGTCGCTAATCATACCCCGATCTTCATTCTCTCCTACGCAAACATTGAAGTCAGAAATTAGAGCACAAATGAAGAGATGTCTCGTAATGATGGGATCGTTCAGCTGAACCATATTCTGTGCTTGAAGACGCCATCGTTAACAATAGAGTTGTACGTATTCCCGAGGATCACATGGCTTTCTCTCGCTCCACGCCTTGGCAGCAGAGCTCGGAAAGATATCTTTCACCTTCGACGAACTCTGTGGCATTGAATTGTGGTCGACGGCCTTGGTACGTCAACATCTACAGCAAAAATCCTTGGCCCAGGTGACATCAGAATGCCAGTACACGTCCACGGAACACCGAACCTAAATTTTAAACCATGTGTGTCTATTAATGACTCGTGTGTACCATCCTTTTCCGGGACGGTCCATCTGTGCCTCGACTTTCTTGTTGCCCCACCCTGAGACAGGTGTCCACCTTGACTCCCGCTCATCTCTACGTTCTCTTGATCGCTATCCTGAAGACTTCACAATGGGAAATAGTACGTATAACTTAATCTACGGTTGGTTTGAATACTTACTTATTCCGACAATGTCAGCGTTATCCAGGAGTTGTTCGCGTCGCATCAAATCGATTTGGAAACGGTTCAACGCCATTTTCTCGACTGTACGGACACCAGAGGATCCAGCTCCAAGCGGAACTACTGTTTCGGGTCAGAATACGGACGGTAATGCGCCTTCAGAGCCTCCAGGGGAGATAGCACCCGTGAATGCCAGTTCTACGCTAGAGGACGACGAAGCCGTCCTGGAGACGATACCTCATTCGTTGTCGGACGCGCGACCAGTGCTATTGCCCAGACCATTGGTTACAGGTGTTCATGTTGACACTCTTGATCAGGGACCAACTATTGATTTCGACAACGAAAGCTATTACATTCAAATGTATGAGGATAGATGGGTAAGTCCGTCAGCATGACAAGATGGGCAAGAATTGATTACGCATTCCAGGGCATCACTCCCCCCATAGTCACCATTTCTGCATTCACTGAAACTGGCCGAAGTGAAGAATCCATTCAGGTTCCAAACCAACGACGCTATACCGGTCGAAGACCCGTCATACCAAGCTCCCTTTCAGATACTCCCTGTGCTGTGCTCGGTGTACAAGGTGTCTTGGATCAGCTGAATGCGATCTTAGGAACATCAAACACCCTTAATACTCCATCTGTCTTATCTCTTCTCAACGAGTGCGTAGAGAAGGATTATGATTTTGGCATGGTATACGGACGTCTGCGGGCAGTATGGAGCACACACAGCGATAAGAATATCCAAGAGGAACTCCGTAGACGTGAAGAGGAAGACAGGGAGAAGCGACAACAAGCACTGATAGGAAATGTGGTTGTCAATGTGCGCTTGCCACCTCGACGTGTATGGGACCTTTTCAGCAATCGTGTTGTGCCATATTGGGTCACTGACTATACACCCGATCCGATTTCTCATGCTTGGGTCGCTGAGAGTGACCGTGCAAATTTATTGACATCTATCAACAGGAAGGAGTGGCCTGTGCCAATACCAAAGGATGCCGATATCAATCTCATCCGGATTGAGTTGTTGAATCTTGCACATGACTATGTGTGGCTGGATGTCCTCTGTTTGAGGCAGTATGGGGGCCTTAGAGAGGATCTGCGTGCCGAGGAGTGGAAATTAGATGTGCCCACAATTGGATGCATGTATAAGCATCCCTTGATAGTGATTTACCTGAGTGGACTGGGACACCCATTAAGTTTGAAGGAGGGTGACTTGGACAGTGATCGGTGTTGGTTCCGACGTGCTTGGACAGTCCAAGAGATAGGATTTAACTTGAGAATCTTTGCTGGGGATATACCAGATGGGCCAATGCATGCAAAGCCAATAGATGGAAATGGGAACTATGAGACAGACATGTTGACCAGGTTTCACAAGCAGCTGAAGTCATTGCCTACATGGCCAGATCTATTTAGTGCACTGACTATAATGCAGGATAGGGTATCAACCAATCCTGTGGATAAAGTGGCTGGGCTTGCACTGCTCATGGGAACTACTAGAGTACCTGCATACTATGAGAGTCAGTCTCTTGGAGATGCATGGATGGTGCTATTGGATATGATAGGGAGACAGGACCGTTCACTCCTCTTTTTCCAGTACCCTGGAGTTGGACTCAGTCGCAAGAAATGGAGGCCAACATGGGACCAGGTCATGACAGCGGATTTACCAGCCAATGTAAACTATGATAGTGGTGAGGTTTGGCATGATGACAAGACAGATGAGGACTGGGTTGTTGGCCTTTGCATTGAAAAGGGGTTTCTGCAAGGATTGCATGCAGCATCTGCAAATGGGATTAATCGATCAGGAGAGCTGGTAGTTCAAGATATGGATAGGATGGTGCATACATTCCAAATCCATGTCATGCACCAATTTCCGATACCTGAGGATGAATACACTTTACTTTGTCCCAAGTCAACATTGACACTCACAACAAAGCATCCGAAACATTGGGCTGTCGGGCAACGAATTCCTGAAGATAAATTTGAGAAGGTATCTGTGATTTTGATGGATTGGGAAGAATTAAAGAAGCTTGATAGTCTTCAAGGTGTTATAGTAGAGTCTCGGAATGTCCTTGTTTGATGGTGATTACCTATTAAGTAGAAGGGTCGTTCATCAGAAAATAAAACTCAACTCAAGCGGGTTTCAGTCAGAATCGTCCATTTGGACGCCCGGTCCTTGTCTCACACCATAGATTGAAGGTGGAAAGATGAACGAGGCGTACTATTTTCTGGCTTTTAACTAGAACTTCTGTAAAATAGCTGTGAGTTCATGAATTGAAAGGAAAATGCCAGGAAAACGAGCGCTACCATGAAACACCCTTGTATCGATGTAATATCCAGCTTAGCACCCTGGAAAATCTATATGAGGACAGACACATTGTCAGATATTCCTGAATAAAAGGACTAAAACGCGAAAGACCTGCCTGTATTACGCCATCTGGGTAAATCTAGGATGTTTCATTCTGTCCTACTGCCAGTTATAAATCTACGGTCGGAGAGTGGTTGATAGCCAGTCAAATGTAGGATTGTGTTTCAGCTGCTGGGTGTTGCGTCAAATATCATTCCATAGATCTATCCATGCAGTTTCTGTTCATTCTAGGATTAGAGAATGCACTGTAGGTAAGAAGACGATTTACGCACTTTGCCCTATTGCCTAAACCAGGATATTGTTCACCGTGGGGCGGCAGAAGCAATTAAATAATATAGATCTCACCATGAGGGAGAGTACGTTTCAAGAGATGTAGCATGGCCTTTCCCTGAATGCGTGGACGTTCGCCCTTTAGGTTCTGCAGTTTGGTACGGGCCCGGGATTGCTGATCGGGCTCTGAGGCGACATGAATGTCTTCCCTTCGAGGATCAAGAATAATACCAATTCGGCACCAAAAAGCTAACCTTCGGAAGAATAGGATGATCCTTCCGAGCGGAGATGACTTTCTTGGTACCGCTCGAGAAACTTTATATTTCGTACGTTAAGTACAATCCGCGTGCTAGAATAGATATGTTATCTGGAATTCATACGGAATGAATGGATTGGTAGACTTTTTTCCGCTTCGAGGAACGGCATGAGCGAAATTTGGAATAAACCACAAGGAGCCAGCCATACATAGAATGGGAAGATAGCTCACTTTCCATGGAATTCTACCACAATACAGGAACATGGTACCGTCATGAATCGAACACTCGTATTAGCGTGTAACACGCCTTTCTACAAAGGCGAAAGTGAGTAACTCTCTGAAGACAGAGACAAATACGATTATGGCCTATCTACAGTGTGTTCTAACGTCTTCTCCAGTTTGCAGTGTGTTGGTCATGTAAAGAGGTAAATATTATCAAGCTCCTTTGGTAAAGACTGTATCTAAAAGGTAAGTTCATGGATCAATACCTGCAGGAGAGGATATAGCCCATGTCCAATAAACGTATCCTAACCAATGCGTCCATTAACCAATCGGGGTCAGGACTTGACACGGTAGCGGTGATCATGATACAGCGAGAAGCCTTCCTATCAAAGGCAGTTAACGAGAGTGGAGGCGACCTCCAAAGTTTGAGGCATGAACCGGGGTACGACAGAGCGACTTGGAAGCGAGAGGTAGGTTTGTTGCCGTCGATTGCGCAAAGTGCGTTCATGAGTACGTGTGGTCAATTGCCGCTCCGAGCATTGGTGATGGGGAAGTCACCCCATGCAGTGACGTATCTAGCTAACAGGAAGATCACGAACTTGAAGGTATTTCCTAACGTCGTTCTAGGTAAAGGTGATATCTGTTCGCATTCTGTATGACATTTACATGAAAGTATCTATACCCGTACCTCAGAACGATGCGAAACCGTTCAGACGAAAATGCTGACGTACGATTACTTTATTGTGTCAGGAACTCCGCGTTCGTATAAAGACTCGCACGGAGTGAGAGATACCCCGTGCTCTCCTCCGGATCCAATCATAATGCAACCACTGTACTGATGACCAGCCTTAACGTTTGGCCCGTTAGTCCTCGCTACATTCAAATCCAGTCTCCGGGAAAAGATTAGCTAGATCTTTGCATAGGAAACCAGCGTGAAATGGAAGATCTGACCGGTGTGGAGGGTACGCGTCCAATGTGCTCTAATATCACGGACACAAGGACTGGATAATAAAAGGTATGTGAGTCGGAGAGGGGTGCGATAAGACGTTACATACTCAGTTGAACTTGGGACTTTCCGCTGCAGTCTATTCACCGCGCTTTCCATGGAAAGCAGTTGACATAATCGGAATGAAAAGATAGACGGCAGAAGGAAGCGATACAGAGCTGCCGGGCGGATGAGAAATGGCAGGCGAACGATGGAAGTTGTGAGAAATTACCGCGCCGCTAACCTCTGCTTTGAGGACGGGTTAGGTACCAGTAGCGGGAGAAGTTGTTGTTTGAGATGTATCAGTGGCCCATTCAGGCTCGGTTTCGGTCACTTTCCAGACCATCCATCGACATTGCCATAAGTCAACGATGTTGCGTTGATCTTTGCCTCACTGTAGTGCAGGGCTTGCTGGCTCGCTCCCTCGAACTGTTGGTTCCGTCAGCTCTTTGTTCTAGATGTCTGATGATCACACGATCACGCACTATATCATTAGCCTGAGGTCCTGCCTAACCGCACCATCGGCGGTCACTGTTCTTCCTTTCAGGACTCGCACGGAGCCGAATAGACATCTTTCTCCTCAATACCCGATACGTATGCATCTCAAGCCCAACGACGAAGATAAACGTCTTGACAACAAGCGATAGCGTTTGCCCCCACTAAACCCTGGTACAAAAAAAACCGTATCCAAGCAAGTGCCATCTAGGTCGTCGCCAGAATAAATCAAAACGAACCATCCTCAGCATGGGGTATACGCGTTTCTTCGTTGTTTTAAGAAATTCCTTCTCATTTTCGGGAGATGTTAACATGGACGCGAGGACTGAATGCTGGAAGGCGAGTGAGCGAGAGAAAGGTGGGGAAAGATATGACGTACCACAGTTGGACTGTATCTCGATTCTTTGGAAGAGCGCGTGTGAATGGCGGAACTACATACCAGACGATCGAAGAGGCGATTGTATGCCCTCGAGGTCATGGATGCGGACTGGAATGGGAGAGATGAACGAGCCGAGTTTGAGGCCGTTCTCCATTCACGACAGCGAAAGCGCATTCTTTCAAAGGTCCGGCTGGGCTTTGGTCACTTCAAGAGTGTCGATTGGGTCTTGCCGCAAATCGATGACGTCGACATGATAGTACTGCCTCGCTTCGTTGCTGAACTCGTCGTGGCATGCATTCATGACTAGGCTCACGACAGTCGTGCGTTGTTGAGCTTTGCGCCAGCTGAAGCTGAGGCGACGAAAGATTTTACGTGCGTCCATATCTGCTCAATGATTAGTCTGGCCTCGTCTGTCATCGTAAATACGGACGGCTTACGCACAGAGAAAGTGACAGAAGGTATTGATGCGATACGTAGCGACCGGTGGAAGGAAAAATGTTGACCGCGTCCACCAGGGGCCAAACCTTGGTTCAAAGCATTGCGCACTACATCTGCTGCAGGCCACTATCTCAGTAGAATACGGACTACTCGCCAGTGCTATGCAGGAAATCATTTTCCGTTTTTCATGAAGTAGTACGTGAGACCGTGTTATCTGAGAAGTAAGACGGATGGACGAATAGATGAGTAACACCAGGCCACGCCGCAGACATATCTTCCTATGTGAGGACAATTTCCTGCTAGAGGGATCAATACAAGGGAGAAAACGCAATAGGCACTTCCTGACATGAAGGTGTGGTCCTGAGTGCGAAAAGGGTTGAAGGGGCCAGAGGACGGCTGAGTCCGGTGTTTTGCAGAGGGCTGGAGGATTCGGTCTCCAGGATAATGACGTAGGAACAGCATTTCCCGTTCCTCTGTAAGGCATAGGTGGGACGAAACATGTGGTTGTAGTACCACCGCCTAATTCATTGTTTTCGTTCCAGTAATTACATATATGCATGCTAACTTTAGGTGTCGTCATGAAGTCGTCGAACCACGCAGACGGTAAGGCGGACGCCCGGTTATAGTTTCAGGATTTCTCATCAATCGCCTGCGGAGAAATAAGTCATTATGAGTATGCAGAATTGACAAATTTCTTCCTCACCTCGTACCCCCCAATGCGCACTTTAGCTCAACGGCCATGCTACAAAAGCTTTGTTGTTTTAGCCCTCACAGGGTGTAACGCCGTTCGCAGTGCCCGGACCTAACCATGATCTAGCCGTAAGCAAGCGCTGACTCAGTTTTTGGCACAGGAAAGTCACAGTCGTGCTCACCCGGAATGACTCCCAGTGCCCTTGGTTTTTGTATCCGTATTGTTGGGCAATGCGTATTGACGGAGCACTCCAACGCTCCTGTCAACAGTTCAGGATTCGTTCGAGACCCGTATCTAAGCATAGTCCAATTACGCCTCCGCCATAAGAAAAAAAACGAAGCGGAAGATGTCTTTTCCACGTGTACAGTCCTTCGCTGGTCCGCGAAGCGACGTCCTATTGGCAACGCGCTGCTATCGAGGACGAGATGGCCCGATACTAAAGCTCAGGCATGAGCGAGAGAAGGGGCGAGCAAGATACAACATACACAGATCAGGAGGGCGCTGTGGTCGTCCATGCGGTGACTGCCGAAAAATGAAGTAAGGTATAGTAGCGTGACCTACGACTTGGATAGCAGAAGATTGAGACAGAGAAGGTGACGAGAGGGGGTATCATGCGCCTGGATAACGGGATGTGCGATGGCAGGGGGCACTGCAGCGACACAGAAGGTTGCGAGATTGCGGGCCAACGTTGAATTTCAACGAAATTATTTGAGTGCGCTCGCGATGCCGGACAAGTCCCACAATTGACTGTTATTTCCGTCAGCTCGAGGTTCCAATCACCTAACTATCACGCACGAAAAGTCCTGGTCACCATTCCTCCTGAATTCTTTCGCTAAACGGACTGGGCATCAAAGGATGAGCAAATCATTTCTTCAAATCTTCTGTCGTGTTCTAGGACTACTACCAGAGATTGGTCCATCAACGGGTATAACCGCACGTCAGCTGAAGATACGCTAGATGAAAGTTTGGGTGAATAGGAAAGATCAATAGATGCAAACAATGCCACATACGCCCTAGACGGAAGATCGGCCCGTCCTTCCTTGCTACCGGCAGCGTTCTCCCAATTCTTCCATGCAGTCCCGCCGCTTTCCCCGCGAATTCTATTTCAGAAATATTATCGACACTCGTTGCCGACTCGAGCTCTTTTATGCAGAATTTCCGCAGTAGAACCTGCTCTTTCATGATGACGAGGAGGACTTTCGTCTATCCTACCATCCATATCTATACCTGCCTTTTCTTTACATCTCTCCCGCCATTATCGTTTGTTAGATCGACTCAAGGTTCACCGCTGCCATTGTGCTCCGAAAACTTATCACCACGCCTTAGTCGCATTTCCGGAAACCCCTCCTGTCTAATTGGCGGCTTTATTATCATACCCGGACCTTCATTGTCTCCTATGCAAACTTTGAAGTTCGCAAGTCGAGAACAAAAGAAGAGATGTCTCGCAGTGATGGAACCGGACCGCTCAGCTGATCACCATTCTGGGCTTGAAGATGCCGTCATTACCAATAGAGGTTGGGCATATTCCCAATGATCTCAGGGCTTTCTCTCGCTACCCATCTCGGCCAGTAGCTCGAAGAGACAGCTCTGCCTTCGAGAATGCCTACATCAACTGAAGGCCAATGTGGTCTCACGAAGTGTGGTTCCTTATTCTTGTGGACTCTTCTTTTCTTATATCAAACTCTAGCTGTTTACGTCCTCCAATCCTGCTCCTCGAACGTACCGATGGACCACAAGGTTGATGGTGTTTCGGTGTCAGTGTTCATTTCGAAAGTGAAGGACTGATCTGGTGTGTGCAGGTTTATGATGGATGTTTCTCTTTTTTCTCCGCCGAACTCTGGGGCATTGAATTTTGGTGTACGGCCTTAGTATACGTCAACATCTACAGGAAGAAACCGATGCCGAGGTGACCTCGGAATATAAGTACACGTCAACACAACCCTGTACCTAAGAAACAAACCATGGTATCTTTGTTTCACGGCAGGTCCAATGCACGTACTGGTACAGATCTTCTCGGCATAAGGTCATCAAGCAAGTTTGGAAGGACTTCGTGGACGCCTTCGGGCTAACTCCCTGGACTTCGCGATGAGTTAGCTGCAACGAATACCTTTCAACTTCAACGTTATGCTAGTTTCGATGGTTTCTTCGAGCTGTCGTTGTCTGCCACTTAGTAGGTCAATCGTCATGAGAGTGAAGGGACGCTGGTTTTGGAGACCATGCAGATTTGGGATGGCACTCACATTATGTAGTCGTATATGTAGGATTGTATATCTCGCAAAACGGCAAGTATTCCGGAACGACCGGCTTTAGATATACACATTGGGAGTATTCACAATATTTCGGAGAGTACGGTAAAGATGAGAAACAGGGTGAGTCGGAGTGAATTGTCTTTCTTTGTGTAAACTGGATCGTATTACGCCGGTGCAATGTTTTGTTGAATGAGTATTGTGATGAGTCTTGTGGTCTAACGACAAGATGAATTCAACATAATCTCCATGTGTGCACCCATCTTCTTCCGGTAAGATTCATCCCCGGCTTCGGCCATATTGTTGCCATGCCTCACCTTCCGACCTTGATTCCCACACCGTTCTCTGTAATCTCTTCAATGATATCCTGAAGACTTTAAAATGGGAAACAGCGCGCATAGGTGAATAATCTACGGTTTGGTCTTAGTACTGACTTATTCCAACAGGGTCAGCACCATGCCAATGTATTCCTCGCACATAATCAAATCAGTTTAGAAGGGGTTCGGCGCCATCTTCTAAACCCCAGAGACGCCAAAGGATTCCGCTCCGAGAGTAACTGATGTGTCGGACCGGAATACAGACATGATTGCGTCTTCAGAGCGCCCAGGGGGAGGTACTGGACCCGAATCTACACCCGAACACAATTCTATGCCAGAAGATGATCAACCCGTCCTGGATGCCCTACCTAGTTCCTTGCTGGACGTGCAAAAAGAGTTCTCGTCCAAATCAATAGCTACAGGTCTTCAGATCCTTGTTACTGGTAAATCAACTCTTGGTGTGATCGTAAACGGAAAAATGGACGATTGCTTTACGAAATATATTGATAAGTGGGTAAGTCAGTCGGCGAGACAAGAGGAACAGGAATTAATAATATATTCCAGGGCATCATTCTCCCAAGAGCCACTGTCTTTGCGACACGTGTTCAGTGAGACTGGCCAAGCCGAACTTGAGGAATCCGCTCGGGTTCCAAAGGAGTGACGCGATGCCGGTCGAAAACCCGTTATACAATCCTTCCTTGCCGATACCCCCTGTGCTGTCCTCGCTATTCAAGGTGTCTTAGATTAACTGAATATGATTGTAGGAACATCACATACCTCAACACTCTATCTCTCTTATCGCTTCTCGAGGAGTGCATAGAGAGGGACCTCGACTTTGGCACTGTATGTGGCCATCTACGGCGTATGGGCCATGCACAAGGATAGGATTATCCAATATGGACTTCGCAGAAGTGAAGAGGAGGACAGGGAGATGCGGTCAAACGCACTACTAGGAAATGTGATCATCACCCCAGATCTTAGGCCTCGATGGACATCACTTGATGTGACATATCCAAAGTCGATCCCCTCGAAATTTCCTGAAAATAACAGTGAATATGAATCCATTCACGAATGGGGCAGAGATCTCTCCGGTTTGGGGTGCGGGCCAAGGTTGTTAACCTACAAGGGCGTTGCGATGCTTCACGCCGCTCATTTGTAAAGTTTCTTCTTCAATGACATCAGAGTCAGGATAAGGCTGCGCCCTGTCCTTCGGGATACCCATGTTTGACCTCGTCCTATTATCGCTCTTCATACATCACTCCACTTAAAAAAAGGCGGTCTGCGTCCTTCGACTATTGCTGAAATGAGGCTTCGCGCAAACGTATCTCCCCGGTAGTTCTCGATCCATCTGTATTCAGCGTTATAATTATACGAGCATGCTTAGGTGAAGATAAGGTACGAGTGAGCCTCCGAACGGTTAGGATTAAAGGACAGACCTACGATTACAATAGCGGGATTGAGTATATCAGTGCCGGCAGAGTGTTTTATCATTATTAGGCAAGATGGGTTCTCACCTCGCACTCCCGAACTTGCGTGTACATATGCCATAATCAAGTTCTTCCAGAGTCGACGACTGTAACGCTGAGTGCATTTATTCCCGGCTAAACGGGAGCATTAGCCCCATCGGCGACGGATACCCTCGAAGTCCTTAGCCTGGACCTAGAGAAGTTTAGCTACACGGCCAATGGAAGTGCGGTATGTAACCGAAGACCTCCCGTACAGTAAAGGTAGCAGTTCGTCGGTCGTCCAACAAACTACGATATATTTAGTTACGTCCTGCTATCATGCATACGAACATTGGCACAAGAAATGTGTCAGAGAGAAGGGCTTGATGAAACACGACTTATCTAACTGGGAGTTGTAGCCAGCAGATGATATGGAGGAATATCCCGGAGGTTACATGCACATCTCTGGGGTAGCGAGACCGCGCCGCGGGTTGCGGGAGAAATTGAAGCTCAAAATGAAAGATACACCATCAAGGTGTCGGAGAATCCAACTCCCCGCCGATCGACCACTATCATTCGTCATGTCGCATATCTTGTACGTGTCGCTGACGGTTTTACTCAAGCTCTCCATTTCATTGTACGCGGTTTCATAAGTATCGCTCATCATAAAATAGAACCCAACTCACTGAAGAGTTAGTCAAAAATTTCTGTCCAGAATCCCGGTCCTCGTCTCGCTCCATAGATGGACGGTGGAAATATGAACGGGGCATACGATTTTCCGACTTTCGACCAGAACTTCTGGAAAATATCCGTGAGTTCAAGAAACGAGAGGAACATGCAATGAGAACGAGCGCTACCGTAAAATACCACATTAGAACTCAATCCAGCTTCGAAGTCACGTCAAGTTTCGCACCCTGGAAATGAAGACAGGCACCTATTCAGATATTACTGAATGAAAACATTAAAACGTGAAAGAGGGGCTGCCGATATTATACTACTCGGGTATATCTAGGGTGTTTCATTTTATGCTACCGCCCGTTATAAAACTGCGGTGGGAGAGTGGTCGATAGCCAATAGAATATTGCGTCGGGTTTCAGCTGCGCGCTGTTGTGTGAAGTATCATGCCGCGAGTTTTATCGATAGGGTCCCTGCTCGTTTGGGGATTATAGATTGAACTGTAGGCAAGAAGATAATTTACGCCCTGTTCTAATCCTCGATATCTTTGACCGGGTAATAGAAGAATCGGTTGAACGGGACCAGGAAAGAGTGATCAATATCAGACATGGGAAGTACAGGTTACTCCGTGAAGGAGAGTGCGTTTCAAGAGTCATGGCATGAAAACTCCTGGTTACATGGATGGTGGCCTTTGAGCTTCTTCAGTTTGGTACGGACTGCCGATCAGACCTTCAAGTAACAGAAATATCTTCTCGAGAATCGAGAGCAATACCGATCAGGTACTAGAGTGTTAACCTTCAAAGATGGGGCGATCCTTCCCAGCCGATACGATTTTCCTGGTAACGCTTAAGTAAGTTCATATTTCGTACGTTTGGTACAATCCGTGCGTAGATGATCATCGGCAGGAGGGAACAAGGAGGACATACCCAAGTACGTGCAATAACCGTATACACAGGAAATGCCGTGCATTACGTTGTCGTTGATCAATCGCTGATATCACGTTAAAGATCCACATTCAGCGAAAGAGTGAAGGGAAAGAAGGAAAAGTCCGACGCTCAACAACTGATCATATAAACATCGGACCGACTCACCCGGACCGGGGATGTCGGACCGAGACCTTATGCCTGGGCCCTGGCGTAGCACTGGTCGCCGATAGGGTGTCGACATTGTCCTGCTATGTAAGTGATACTTAGACATAGCACTTTCCCTTAGCGGTATGTGCTACTATTATGCTGCAGTTGGAGTAGACTTTTTTCCAGTACGATTCCTTGTGTTCGTAATCTCATCATCTTCCGTATCCAGTTTTTAGTGCAATGCATTTACTGATTTTATTTTTGTGCAGACTCGGTGCCCCACTGCTGACACGAGGTGGGATCTGTTCTGACGCAGTAATTGGGGGTAGTTGCTCAAGCTCTAGGTATAAACTCTCTCATCTATGAGCCTTTCGTGGCCGCAAGCTTGAGTCTCCAGACGAGCGGGCGATTCTTCATACCATTCCAGGAAGTACTTGAATTATGTATGATCTTTTCGAGGATTAAACAGTTGTGTTTTGAATGATTTTTTTAATACTGACATTTCATCTACGGAATGCCCATAGATACGCCCGAGAACGCCATATACGTTGACGTGCCCAGCATTATAGTGCTTCAGTGTTGAGGCTAGTCCCAGATTTTAGCCTTTGCATTTTCTATTTTCGTTAGTTACATCCCTATAGTTTCAAGAATTTCCTTTTGGGTTCTTGTGTAATTCTGTTCTGACGTAGTAACAGCAATAATGCAGCTGCCAAAAACGGCCTGTAGTGGAAATGCGCTGCATAGACCTGGGGTTCCAGGACGGGCCCCGAGGCAATATTGCGAATGGCGTAGCGTAACCGGCTATGTTGCAATAGTTGAAAACACAATGTCAAGCGAAAGCAGCACTGTAACGACTGATCTAATCTGGAAACGGCGTTCAAGTACCCACCGGCGAACTCGATACCATATTTACCTTCGGTGATAACGAGAAAATGCTTGGCACTTCAGAGAGGCAGTGAGATTCCATAAGTTTGATATGATTACGAAGGTATTATACTTGGATTCCGAGCGACATTCGGTTAGTAGCCGTTCAGTGAACTTTGAACGTACAAAAACAGGTTTCTTCCTCACATACGAGCAACGAAATTCTCGTTACTGCTCGTATGTTTTCTAGAGCACCTAACACACGATGTCATAAATTAGAAGCTAACAATGCTCCCATCCGCAGAAGGACAACAGTTCAGATTTCTGGGTACTATCATTCATTGAATCATTTACCTCGCTCTCGACGGAGTGAGCTGGCTACTTCTCCCTGCCAATATGCCGTTACATTTAACGGCGTTAGACGAAAACGAGTGCAAACGGACCTGAGGACTTTGACAGGTTGATTCCTTGCAGATGCTGCGCACTGGGCGTACCTAAGGGTGAGGGATGGATCGAGACTGCGGAATCACTTCCCCAAGCATGACGTGGATCCCATCGTTGGCTAGAGCTTTGTGGCCGCTACGTGAGTGAGTGGGGGGTGCGGTGCATTGTCCTCAGCTAAAACGTAATCTGTTGTAAGTGCTTATATCATATATCCGAAAGTCTACTCACTTTTGCGATGAAGGAACACAACACGTTCAATTCTCTGGGAGCGAATGAGTAACGGGAGAAATACTGGTGAATACAGGCTATCTAGAGTTCAGCCAAGAGTGTCAAGACAGCCTGGGTTCTACTTGGCAAGGAGGTGTGCGAACGTAGCAAGTGGTGATAAATCTACCTCTCGGACCGAAGAATTGATGCCAAAGATAAGATTCGAAATTGGGATGTGGTTGCCTCAGCGTGTTCGACATGTTCCTGCGGGGTCCCTGGCCGAGGAATGTACACCGCCAGCAGTCGAGATGTATGAGTTTAAGTTTCAGGTTTGCTAGAGAAAAAAAGGCGGCGCGGTACCCTAGAACAGGCGATTGCAGTGAATTGCGGCGTAATCTGAATGAACGTATTATTGCAAACGTGCGTGGCGGTGAATGTACATTACCATCTCGGTTTATCGGATGATCTCAAGGCTACCCTGCCCTGATTCGCGCCGCAGATTGTGTAACACGACTACGGAGGATGTCATGGGAACCGACGTGGATCCTCGATATGAAGGTATGGTTTCCGCACAATGAAGGGGTGTATCGACATGAGTCATGAGCGGCGCGTTAAAATAGAGATTCAAGGCCGAGATGTGCGAACCGAGGGAGCAGAACAAGTCGTGTTTATATCTTTGGTAGTAAAGGCAGAAACAATAGTTCAAGGATTTCTCGGGACTGAAAAGATGATATGCGTTTAGAGTCTCCTGCGGTACGCATTGTAGGAATATTAAAGGGCGACGCCGAAGGAGAGTGAGAACTGTGGCTGAATCGTGGGCGTAGACAATAGCTGATGATAGGAATACGGACTCTCCCGCAGAACTCGGACCTTGTAATCAGGAAATCATTGACCAAAGATTGCAGAATGACAGACTCGATGCCCGGCGGCGTATAATTAGTCTGCGTTGATCCGAGAATTCAATTTTCCAGAGGATGCGAAGTGAGGGAGTCGCGAAGGGTCAAGCACGCGTAATCACCGGTACAGCCACTTTCAGGGCAAAGTCCGAATGTTTTTTTTTCTTCAGATGATTCGGATCCGTTCTTCGTAGGAATACACTAGGATGACAGAGACTGTGACGCAAGAGGCGCAGTCCAGACAAGCGTATACGATGATGCGTGTTGCAAGAACGTGCTAGCCACAAGGATACTCGCGCGAAGGACAGTGTGTGGTGCGCGCACGAAAGAGGCGTGTTTGAGCATGAGGCTGGAGCGAGATGTCGGAGATTAGCAGAGTGCTAGGTACCGCCGGAAGTGATTAAGGAAACAATCTTTGAGAAGTGAGACGTTGCTAAGCGGAACAAGAGCGAATCCGGTGCTGGAAGAGAAGAGGACAAAAGAAGAAGAGGTCGTGTGGACCAGGCACGGATCAGGGGTTAACCGGCTCCGGCCGGAACACGATGGTTTAGTTGCCGTGAGCTCACCTAAAACGGTTGCAGCATCGCGGGATGTAGGAGAATGGCGCTGCAGATGGACGGAAAGGGAAGGAGGATGGTTTCAGCACCGGCATAGCAAGCGCGGCGCTGTGCATCGTGCCGAATGGGACGAAGCAATATCCTTTCCATTTCGGCATCAACCTACCATCGATCGACCATAATCGATGCAAGATCCGTTAGAACCGCAGGATTACATCATGCCGGAGATAAGCCGCAAAAGGCTATTTTAGCGTTTCAGCTTTTCTCTTTTATACTACGACGATGTAGAGTGTACTAGAGATGCTGCCCTCGATTCGACAGTTGCATCCGTATCTCCCGTCGTCCTCTACTGGCGAAGGCGAAGGCGAGGCCGGTGAGAGTGGAGGGGACGAGCCCAAGAAGAAGAAGAGAAGGAGACAAGCCCTGAGCTGCACAGGTGCGTAGCATATCGAGATGAGAGCTTGATGAAATACTGATTTTGCGATGGTTAGAGTGTAAGCGCCGCAAGATTAGATGTGATAGGAACCAGCCGTGTGCGCCGTGTGTCCGGCGGGGCGAGCAAAGCAAGTGTCTCTGGAATGTCGTCGAGCCGGCCGAAAAGTACGCGACTCGGGCCGAATACGACGAGCTCAAGGCGCGCGTCGAGCAGCTGGAGGCCCTCGTCGAGCGGCTTACCCAATCCCAGGCTCAGACCCAGCCCCAGCCCCAGCCTGGCCACCCGCCGCCGTTTATCTCCCCGCCTCCGCAGCCAAAAAACTGGGAAGCGCTGACGTTCCTGGTCCTGGGCGGACGTCAGCGCTGTTCTCGCCGCCTCCACCGCAACCCCCGCCTCGGAGGTACACCGGCCCCGGATCCTCTTTTAATCCTCCTTACCAGTCCCCGTATTCCCCGTATTCGCCCTATCCATACTCCCGTTCATCTCCGACGTATTCGTCCTATCCGCAATCGTCGATCCCTACGTCTGGAGTTCCCTCTTCCTCCGCTGGCTCGTCGTCGTATCCACCGCCAAACCCGCCGTCCCCATCGCCCCCTCGGCGCTATAGCGACCCCGAGCGGAGGTAACCATCTTTAGCGCATAATCGCGTGCCCTGTTTCATATTATAAGCCCTCTTCATGTATACTTATCTACCTACCTTGTACAAAGTAATACTGTACTCAAGTTGTAGTATATACATACTGTATACAACCCTTTTCACGTATCACCCTGGTGGTGCAGCATTATTTCTCTTACCGGTCGCCCTTATAAGTTTTTATTCTCGTTTCGTTCGCAATATTTCCTCTTCGTAGAATCCATGATGCCGGCGCCAAAAATAGACTATAGCATCCTCCTCCGCTCTGAATCGAGACAGGCGAAAACCCTTCCTTTTACGTATAATATCAACGTCTGCTGCACTCGAATATTAAGCTGGGCTTGCCTCATGCCATAAAATGCAGCCGTCCGCTGAAGGATAATCCTTGCCGCGCCGCATCTACCAGATCTGCCGCATGTAAAAGAAACATATGCTCTTGCCGCTCTCATCTACGCTTTCCTCCTCGAGTTAGACCTGCCGCACTCGTCCACTCGGCGGACGATGTGGTGCGAGTCTACTAAAGGTCGTGTGATGCGCTTGTTCCTTCCCATCTTGGGTAAATAATATTCACATCTAGTATACTAATCTTAATCTGGCATGGGACATCAACGAATTTACTCTAGCTAATTGCCTCATGACTAGTCAATAGATTTAGAAGATGACATTGTAATGTGGGAAACTGGTATCAGCAAGTGTTCTGTGCCACAACCAGGATCGAACTGATCAAAAATATTTCGGTCACACCTCAATGTAGCACCAGCCGCTGAACTATAGTGCTACAGTTGTAAAAACGCTTTGAGAAATAACGAGTCCACAGTGAGGCCCTCAGTGATGCAATTTTTGAAATCTCCGTTGTAACTTTTTTAATGCTAGGTAGGGTGCCTTTGTTACCCCAAAAATTCGGGATGCTAACTTGTAATTAGCGTGAACAGATGTATAACACCGTGACACCTCTAGCGAGAATCGAAGTAGCGGAAAAGGGGAAAAAGCTGATACGGACTATTCCGTGGCAATATGTAGTATATTCGGTTGGCTTGACATAAGGTCTACACACAGTGGGATCCACTCGTCCGCAGCAAATGAGAGCGACGCGCGGACACGGGGGATCGAAGCAAAGGCGAAAGGTTAGGTTCCAGGGACACTCGAAAGGCAGCACTCACTGCCAAACCATTGAGATCTGTAAGAAGGAAATGCAGTACTTAAACTTAATCCAGGTCCGCCCGATGTAGGTGGCGATTGAGTTTCCACAGCCCCACTCCTTCCCGAGAAAGGCCCTGGCTATCGATCCACGTTAGTGTCAGAATATTAAACTGGTGGAAGAAAAGGCCGACGGATCCTGGAAACAGTGGTTGTACCTTGTTCCATCCGCGCTGTTACTAAGCATGTCGACCTTGTCAAGGACGTCCAGATGAAACACAGGAATGAATCCCTCTATTGTTGTAGCCATACCGCTGCCTCGAGTTGAATATATCATGTGAATGTGTGGAGTGATGCTCCGACAGGGCGAGGCCTACATTCTTCTAGAAATAGTGTTTGTTTTACACGCAAATTTCTACGAAGCTGAGCGACAAATTACAATACAATGTGGTAGCAAAAGCAGCTGCTGAAACTCGCGTGAAGGAGGTCCGGTCCGGAGGTTGTGTTTACATCTGTTGAATGCTCTAGCTTCTCGTTTACTCCCATCTCCTTTTCAGCTGTCTCACCGTCGCCCCATACATTTACTTCGTCGCTGAATGCAAGAACGTGGGGTGTTTCAGTAAAGCCGGATTGGCAGCCATGACTAGGCGATTAGGTTGTTCACTACATACGCAGCGCACTGGCCCGCTGTTCGTGCTCATTTATGGATCCCATCTCTTCCTATCGAGCCTCGACTGATTGTCAATACTCAGACGTTGTATGCGATCGATCGATCGATGTACTTGGGCACGATCCAGAGACCTTTGAATACATAACTGACCAACAACCAGGGGCCGTATCCTGCTGTCAAGGCTTTCTCTTGGACGGAAATGGCTCATGAATGAGATCACTCGCCTTCAGCTCATATGAATAGCCCGCCGCTAGAATTTGTTGTGAGAGAATATCTTTCTATGGGTATGTGCAGCGTATAATGGTATATTTCATGCAGAGCGCTAGTGGAAGTGCAGCGACGATAGGTCCATCTACTTTATCCAGATCTCATGCAAGTCGGCTAATAGCCCACAGAAGGACATGCTCGTGCACCAATTGTTCTGAATAGCATGACGGGATAGGATAACCATCGGTGTCATCAATCTGGAGCGACTTTACGTCTGTGGTCGAGCCACGCCCTATGACTTTTCAGTCCTGTTTGTACAGAGAGCTGTACAATGCGCGCGGCTTGATATTAACGTCAACGATGTCGTACATCAGTGGTGGGAGGCGAGCGTTATAATTTACGTGGAGTGAAAGGACTCTTAACATGTTTTTAAAACAGTGCGGCCGTTCCGAATTCACTAGAAAGGTGTAAAAGACTGGTTTTGCTTCTTTCCACACTCTTAACTACGTGTTCTGTGCTAAAAATTATCCAAGAGGCTCTTTCTCGCTACCAGATAGATTCCTATGGCAATCGAACATTCTCCTCCACCCAGAAAAACCAATGGGACCGTTGTACAACGCCAAGATATTAGACTAGAGCTGCATCTGCGCGAGAAAATTCAAGGCTAGATGTATATCCCGCAACGACTGAAAACCTTTCGGACGTCGATGCGTCGATAGAATCCCACGGACTGTACGAAAGGTTCTTGGGTTCTGGTACTGTCTGGGCATACCCTTCCAATGTATCTTCTCCATTCGGGGATTAGTAAAAATTTAACGCGGTAAAACATTACTAAAGGTACGTGGAAATAGACACAAGTGTGCTTCGGTTTATCCCGCGTATTAATAATAGACAAAACAGCTGTCGTCCCTTTATTATGCAGACTTTTTTCAACCCTAACAGTAGGGTTGGCCTTCTTGTGGGCACAACCCTAGCACCTCAGAAGGCAACCCTGGACACCTCTTGGCCCAACCCTGGAGACATCTGGCACTAACTCTGGAGACATTCTCCCTCAACCCTGGATACCTCTCTTGCCAACCCTGGACACTTTGTGGCCCACCCCATGCCACAGCACAGGCCAACCTTACAAGACTCATAGAGCCCCAGACACTGAAGGCCACCATTGGCCAATGCTCAAGACACCCACAGATATAAGCACACATATTTGGCCCATGAACAAGAGTTTCAGAGGAACCTTTCATACATGGTGGCGCCCATGGTGGAGGCAGATATTATGTCCTGCATGTATTACATCATGGGAATTTATGTGGCCCATAAATAGCACCATTCATTTTTGCACATGTGACATAATGTGTCCAAAAAGAACAGATCATGGGAATTTGTGCGGTCCGTAAGTGCCGCCATTCCTTTCTGAACATGTGACATAATATGTCCAAAAGTAACAGATTGTGGGAATTGTTGTGGTCCGTAAGTGCCGCCATTCCTTTTTGAACATGTGACATAATGTGCCCAAAAAGAGCAGATTGTGGGAATTGTTGCGGTCCATAAGTGCCGCCATTCCTTTTTGAACATGTGACAAAATGTGTCCAGAAGTAACAGATCGTGGGAACTTTGGGCCACCTTGTAGTACATGTGCCACTAAGACATATGTAATCTTTCCTCCAGTAGTTTGATAGTTGATGATGATGTAATCCTGTTTTAAGTATTCACACCCTTTAGGGCGTATGCATACATCTGTGTCTACTGTGCATATACCATACATTTCTTGGGTGTTCTCATTCTTTGGTGAGGTAAGTACTATAACTATGTGATAAGCTGTAAACTATGCAAAGAGAGGGTGTCATCCTTGGGGGAGGTGGGTCTCTGTGGTGTGTTTGTGATCTTGGGACAGGTGGTTTGGTGGTCAAAAGTCGACCCGTGGTATGGCGGTTATATAGAGGGCGGTTCGCGGCATCATTGTTGTTTTTTAGGGATCGCTTCGCCCATTGGTGTTTGGAGCGCGTTTGTGGGGGGGGGGGGGCTGTTAGCATTACTGTATGATGATGAATTCATGAAGTACTATCCTCCTGTGGGGAGGTGGGAGGATGTCATCTGCAAAACGGTCATCCTCCCCCTCACATGCCCGAGGCACAAAAACTTTGTTCCCACTCGAGCCACGTTCCATGGGGGAGGATAGGTTGGATTGGGTCTTGCACTGTATGAAAGGGTTTCATAACGGCTTGATGTAGACAACGTGTAGGGTGTAGAGTGTAGAATTAGTATGATACAATTCTGATGATAGCATGATGGACTTTCCTCCACTGGTTAGGTGGGAGGAACATAGTTTGTCAACTGATTCTCCTCCCCCTCGCACGCCCAAGGCACAGTTCCAAGAGGCCAACCTGCGCTACATTCTATGGGGGAGGAAATAGAGGGAGGTCTAGGTAGGCAAAACGGCCAGTGTGTCATATGAATGCCAGGGTCGAGTGGATGTTTGTCGACGAGATCACTCACAGATGTTGTAGTTGCAGGTTTCCGATTTTTGTCCTGCAATGCAGGGTTTGTCGGGCCTCTGCATACCTTCGGCAAGAAAGGAGGAAGTGTGATACGGTTTCCGGTACGTTTCACGCTGTGCACTTCAGGGAAGCGACTGTGTTGATACGGTGTAGGTGAGTGTTCAGGTTGGCATGTGAGATGCAAAGTTGTGTCAGGATACTGGCTTCTGAATGGGATAACGTGTTGTATATCCTCTCGGTCTTGGCAGAAGGCGGTGTTTGGTCTAGCTTCTTTAGGAAATGGCAGGTGGTTGATGTTGACCATTTCGTCGCCCAGTCCCTCTGGGTTTGTTGGGTGAATGCCGCGATTGTGGCTGACTTGCTCCATGGAAGCGGTGTTGCCAGGATCGATCTGTCATCAAATAGAGGGGAAGATTTGCCTTGCGCTGCCTGTTTTGCCTCATTGTCTACTGTTTTGTTGCCTTCAATTCCGACGTGCCCTGGCACCCATTGAATTGTTATTCTGAGTGTTGATCGCCTGCGCTGCAGTCTGGTAACCTATTTGTGGAATTCTTTGACGAGGTATCTCCCTGATTCGTCCCTTTGCTTTTCAGTGCGAGTAGTGCCACCTGCGAATCAAGAAGGATCATGGCACATGTGAGCCTTGGTATGCTCTTGATGATATCAACTGCCAGAATTGCTCCCACTAGGTTAGGGTTAGGGTTAGGGTTAGGGTTAGGGTTAGGGTTAGGGGTTAGGGTTAGGGTTAGGTTAGGTTAGGGTTAGGTTAGGGTAGGGTTAGGGTTAGGGTTAGGGTTAGGGTTAGGGTTAGGGTTAGGGTTAGGGTTAGGGTTAGGGTTAGGGTTAGGGTTAGGGTTAGGGTTAGGGTTAGGGGTAGGGTTAGGGTAGGTTAGGGTTAGGGTTAGGGTTAGAGGGTTAGGGT